>VXAX01000095.1:72088-254308 GCA_013399835.1 Leptocoma aspasia | reverse complement strand
AAGAAGGTGTTAAGCAGCTCCGCCTTCTCCTCATCTGCAGTTACTGTGTTCCCTCCCTCATCCAATAAAGGACAAAGGTCGGTCTTACCCTTCCTTTTACCATTAATATATTTGTAAACATTTTTATTATCTTTTACAGAAGTCACTATTTTGAATTCAAACTGAGCTTTAGCCTCCCTGATTTTTTCCCTACATATTCTAGCAGCCCCCTGAAATACCTCCTGAGAGACCTGACCCTCCTTCCAAAGATGATACATCCTCTTTTTAGTCCTAAATTCCTCCAAAACCTCCTTGCCTATCCAGGCTGGATGTTTGCCTCGTCGACTCATCTTTTGGCACACAGGGACAACAGGGACACAGGCACACTTGCTCCTGTGCCCTCAAGATCTCTGCTTTGAAGCATGCTCACCTTTCCTGGACTCCTTTGTTTTTAAGGGCTGCTTCCCAAGGAACTCTCCGAATAAGTCTCCTAAAAAGGCCAAAGTCTGCCCTCCGGAAGTCCATTGTAAGAGTCTTACTGGTGTTCCTCCTGATTCCACCAAATATTGAGAACTCTATAATTTCATGATCACTCTGCCCCAAACAGCCTCCAACCACCACATCTCCCACCAGCCCATCTTTATTAGCAAATAACAGATCTAACATAGCCCCTTCCCTGGCGGGCTTACCCACCAGCTGTGAAAAGAAGTTGTCCTTCATACATTCTAAAAATTTCCTGGACTGTCTCTTTTCTGCTGTATTAAGTTCCCAGGAGATGTCTGGCAGATTGAAGTCACCTACAAGAACAAGGGCTGACATTTCTGAAACATTATCTAGCTGCTTATAGAATAAGTTGTCCACCTCTTCTTCCTGTTTGAGTGGATGATAACAGACTCCCAGTAGGACATTAGCCTCGTTGGCCTTCCCATTAATCCTTACCCACAGGCATTCAACTTCATTGTCATTAGTTTCAATGCCTATGGCGTCAAAAGCCTCCCTAATATAAAGGGCCACCCCTCCACCTCTTCTCCCTTTCCTGTCTCTTCTGAAGAGCTTGTAGCCATCCAGTGCAGTGCTCCAACTATGTGAGTGACTCCACCGCGTTTCCATGATGGTGACTACATCATAGTTCTGCTGTTGCACCATGGCCTCCAGCTCTTCCTGTTTGTTGCCCATGCTGCATGCATTGGTATACCTGCACCTCAGCTGGGCTGCTGATTTCACCCCTATGTCAGGCTTGCTACCCTTGGGCTTGCTTCCAGACAGCCCAGCTACATCCCCTTCCCCCTTCAGACCTAGTTTAAAGCCCTCTCAATGAGTTCTGTCAGTTCATGAGCTAAAAACCTTCTGCTCCTAATCCAAAATTCTGCCGATGACACCAACCCTTTAGCCACTTATTGATAATGTGAGTTCTCCTATTCCTTTCATGGTTTTTCTCAGCCACCAAAGGGACTGAGGAAAAGACTGCCTGTGCCCCTGCCCTATTGACCACATGACCCAGTGCACTAAAATCCCTTTTGATTGCCCTAACACTCCTCTTTTCTATCTCATCACTACCAGCCTGGAGTATCAGGAGTGGGTAATAATCAGAGGGCTGAATTAGCCTGCGAAGTCTCTCAGTAAGATCACAGGGCCATGGCCAGTCATGAACAGCCCTCCAGGGTTGCTGGAGTATCACTTGTCCTTCATGCCTGCAGCTGCTGCTTCCTTAGCTTCAGGTGCCAGCACCTTGTCCCATTCCTGCGGCTGTGGACAGCTGCAGGTTCTCTCTTGCCAGCTGTCCAGCCCCCTGCATCCTCCCAGGCTGCTCAGCCTCCTCAGCCCTGTGGGCACACTGATTTGTGCCCTTCAGCACCAGCTCTCTGGCTCAATGCTGGAGCTTATGGAGATATCTTAGATCCAGGCAGAGCAAGCAAACACTGTTTAACCTGTAGCTGTGCATCTCTATTGTGGCACATAGAAGTCACGGAATCAACTAGGTCCAGGGGATATGTCTAGGACACATCCTTGTCACCAGATGTGTTTTATTGGCTGCATTTTTTTTTTGCCTTTTTTTTTTTCATGCAAAATAAATTATTTAAATTATTTGCAAAGTAAAGTAATCTTTCCAGGGGATTTTTACTTCCTCTTAAGGACTGTTTCTTTGTTATTCTATGACTGACTAGCATAGAGAATGGTTGGCCGCTATGGTTCTTATCCTAGGGTTGTGTTGATTTCAGCATTTGTGGAAAAGAAGGTGCTTTTATTTAGGTTTTGGTGAGACTATTTAATCAAAACTTCTTTTTTAGACAGTATGCCTGTAAAAGCGTGGACTGTGAAATGTATTTAAATTTGGAGCTTAACTGCAACCACTAATCTTATCACACGGAAAAAACCTTGAGGAAGTGGAGTTACACCTTCATGATCTGTGCCTAAATAGTATTGAGTGATCATTCTAACAGTTTCAAAACTCCTAAAAGCTTTGTAAAAAACTGTTGAACATGGGGATAAAAAACAAATCTGTGCAATGAAAAGCAAATATAACTGAATAATAAATATATTTAGAGTTTTACTTTTTGATACATGCAAGATTGTTGTTTTATTATTGTATTGTTGAAATGACTGAAACTTAATCAAGGTCAGAAAGGAGTGTCACCTACTGTCTCTTTTGCTTTCATGAAGCTGTGGCCTTACATTAGTAGGTGGGTTGTACACAATGTTATGCAGTTGGCCCTGTCTTTTTACATCTTTCCCAGTTGCCCTTGATGCTACAGAGGGGTGGCCATTTCACACTGTTCTGAATTGCTGTGTGTGTTGCCTTGGGTAAACTCAGTGCTGCTGGAGATACATTCTGTGTGGTGAGGTGTTTGCTGCTGTCTTGCAGTCCTGGCTCTTTTCTTGTGCAGTACACTCTGACCAGTGCTCTTTTAGGTATTTCACAGGAGGAGGGTTTAATGTGTTATTACCAAATTTACTTACTTGAAGACAGAGTTTTGATTTGGCAGACTGAAGCAGCATGGGCAAAGCACAATATAGCAGCTGCAACCTCCAGCTAGATCACAATACAAGCGAAATTCCCATTACGCTTACTGTCATGATGCTGGGTATCTCCAATCACCAGGAAAAAATGTGTGTGCTGAAGCCAGCTCAAGTCTGTAGCTCTCTTTAAAGCTCATTTTATTGTTTTTATTTTTCTTTGGTTTGCTCTGATTCCCATGGGCATGGCAGCTGTGGTGAAAATCTGAAGAACCATCGCTGGTGCTCTTGTCCTTGGAGCTGTCTTTCACTGCAGTAGTTTGCTGATCCGTTGCAGCTTTGGGCATGGAAATGTTCATGGCTGCATTCGAGACGTAATTTTAAATGTTTTTTGTAGTGTATTTTAGGCCAGTGTAAGGAGAAAAAATGGTGGAAATTGCTGGAGGAGGACCGTGCTGGGAACTTTGTGCATCTGCCATGTCATCAGGACACTGTGACCTCCTGGCCTCCTGGTCTTGTGAGGAACCTTGTGCTGCTGAGAGTGTCTGGGCAGGCACTGTGTCCCTCCTCGGGAGCCGATACAGTCTCACTGCTCTGAGCAAAGCCTAGAAAAAGGCAGCAGCAGGCAGATTAGTGTGGGAGGCAAAGGAAGAGCCTGCAGCACCTTTGCAACTCTGGTGTTATGGCTGCTTAACCTCAAAGAGAGAGTAAAACACAGCCCTGCAGTGTTAGCTTGCCTGCTGAATTTAGAGCCACAACACTTCACATCTTCATCCTCTGCTCCAGGTCCTCTGCCAACTGCAGAATAAAACCTAGACAGTAGTTGTCATTCTCATTTTAATTGTTATCTTGGAAGGCTGTACCCTTGGTGTGCTCAAGGAGCTGCAAGCAGAGGAGAGCATGGAGATGATGCACCCTCATTTGCCCTGCAGTAGGAAGCAGCAGATCACCCTTTTTGTCTTGGGCTGGGTAGCATCCATCCCTAGCACAGGGTGGCTGGAAGCTGCAGGGGGGCACTGAAGTGAAGTTGCAGTATCAGGAATTGCCTCTTGCACATGCTGCAGCACCATTTCAGAGCAGGATCTCTGAACTTGTGCTGGAGCCACTGCAGGCTGTCTAAAATTTGTCTGTGCTGGGGAGCCCTGGGTTTGGTACTCCTCACATGGCCTCACCAGCACTGAGGGTAGAGGAAGGACAGATTCCCCTGGGCCGCTCTTAATGCACTTCTAAATACAGCTGAGGATAGTGTTGGTCATTTTGGCAGGAAGCCAGTGTTGCTGGCTCAAACTCAGTGTACTGTCCAGCAGGACCTCACAGAACTTCTCTGCAAAGCTGCTTGTCAGCTTCACAAGTCCCCAGCATGTGCCAGTGCATGGAGCTACTCCTCCTCACCTGTAGGACAGTGCAATTGCACAAAAACTGTGCTTTTGCTATTGAGGTTCCCCCAAAGTGCAGCACAACTGTCTGCTGCACTTTTCACTCTTTCCACTTTTACATGCTCTCTAAACTTGTTTGAGTCTGTACTGTCCCTCCTGCAGGTCACTAAGGGAGTGGTTCAACAGCTTTGGATTTGTTTTGTAAACAGTTTTTGGTTTTCTGCTCAGAAATCCAGGCTGACTACTCCTGAGCACCTTCTGATTCTTCATGCCTTTGGAAATGCTCTCCAGGAGGAATTTCTTCAACATCTTCCTAAGGATTGCAAGTGGCTATAGCTCATTCATCTTCTTCCTTACATGGATAGAAGGTAGGGCTGGGAGTCAGCAATTTGCAACTTTTCCCACTCACCTCCACCTTTCAAAGAACACTGGGAGTGGCCTTGCAATGCCACTGGCCTTCACCTGCCTCAGCACACTTGGGTCAAACCCATCTGGCTCCACAAACCTGTGTACATACAGGGAGTTGAAGTACACCTTAACCCGGTCCTCCCTGTTTTGATCCTCCCTAGTCTGGTATATAGCAGGTGTCTACTTATCTACCTCAACAATATCCGTTTTCCTCTGCCAGCTTTCCCTCTCCTTAGAATCTGGTTATGTTCTTCAGACTGTCACCATGGCTGCTGTGCTCGTGGGAATCAGTAGTCTGCTATGAACAGCAGCTGTGCAACCAGTGGTTCATGCACAGTTTCTGCTGAGTCCTCTGTGGGCACAGTGGAGAAAACCACTTGGGTGTCTGCGCTCTTCAGCAGCGCCCCTCAGGCCTGCTAGTTACACTTGATAGTTCTCAGGTCACCCCTGCTGGTGTCTTTGGTACACACGTGGAAAGGCACTATTGTATAGCAGAAAGCCAGATAAGCCTTGGTAGCCTCTGCACAACATTCTCAACAAAAGCTCCACACAAGCAGCAAGCCTCCCTAAATGATGAATCTGATCAGCAGATATGGGGCTTCTGACCCCTGTAGTGGACAGCAGTGTCCTCTGTCTATCACTTGTCACTTCCTTCCAGTTGTTTTAAGTGGCTCATATGCACCTAGGAAACCCCTTTCTGTTGGTTCTGACAAGTCTGGGACTGAGACTACATGGTTAGAGCTACCGCACTTAAAATTCTGCACCTCTGAGCTACTGGCAATTGCTGCTTCTGCCATCAAAGTACTCTCTCCTGAGTAAGATCTTTGTGCAGAATTAGAGGAAAAAAATTTATGAGTTTAATTTTCTGTGTCACAACATGGCGAACATTACACCCAGTTCTCCAAATCATTATTTGTGAAAAAATGATGCACAATAATCTGTTAAAGCAAGTTCTTAAAATGAATGTGTACATAAATGAAGATTGTTTCCTCTTCTGATTTTCTCTCCTCTTGTTTTAGCATTTTTTATCTTCAGTAGAAATTTGCACCTCCAATAACTCTGATCCAAACATAAACACTCCTGAGGATTCTCAGAGGAAGGGGCTTAATAGCTAAAAGAGTTATCTGTGTTTTTCGTCTTTCTCAGTGCTTAGCCATGAGATATGGATAGCATATGTGAGGGGCATTAGAAGCGGATAGAGGCAGCATAATTTATTTCCTTTAACAGTAGAGAGCTTGGGCCTTCATCTGCTTTGAATGTTGCCTCTTATTTTTCCCTCTGTATTAGGGTGACTGGGCTTCTGATGACAAAGCTCTTCTGCTTTGTGTTGGATTTGATGCTTTATATTTTCACCATCTTGACTCATGTGGGTATACTTGATTGGATCTTGCAAGGTCTATGGGAAAATACCATCAGTACCCTACCTCAGCTTCAGGTCTGTGTGTTTTACATGCCAAAGTAAAATCTCTGCACTGATTCCATATCTCTGCAGCACTTGATGTGAACAAATTTGAGCAAGGAGCAAAAAATTCTGGTGAGTAAACCTGAGGAGTAGTCTGTAGGGTAGAATCACCTAAAAGTGAAGGTAATGTGTTTTGAATCAAACCTTACTTCCCACTGATAGCTTTTACAGAACACATCAGTTTCTTTGACATAATGCAATCTGAAAAGCTTAATTTCTAGGTCACTTACAGTGTATCTGATTGTGATGCAAAATGTTTAGGTACATCTTTTTTCCAGGGCCTGGGACTATGGATTCTTCAATTTTCACAAAGATGTTCCTACAGAATATTTTTTGCGTGAGTTTACCTGAGCCTTTTACAAGAAGTATGTTTAATACATCCATTGTGATTTGTGAGGCAGCTTCTTTGGGAAGATTTAAATGAAATTCTGCTCAAGAACTATTTTAATGAACAAGGGTACAAGATGCTTTGTCCCAGCTGGAAAAGCAGTAGAAGTAGCAGCACTTACATCAAAGTGCAAAATAAGGAACTGGTTTTACTCTCTATTGCTGCTGAAAGTGGTTGAAAATAGATTCAAGGCAGGGATTGTAAGTGTTTTCCTAAGGCTCAGACACCCTGATTTGAAGTGTGTCACACATTTTTCTACACCCATAAATTTTGTCTGCTCATAAACCCACAATTGCTTTTGCTGATGGTAAAGTTAATAGTGCAATCCTTTTCAAGCCAAATACATGTTTAGGGAAGGGAAGCACACTGAAAAAATGAGGGGCAGAGAGAATGCTTGCCTTTTGTCTGAGAGGAGTGGTGATAAGGGATATAGTTGCCATATCACAGAATATTTTGAGCTGAAAGGGACCCACAAGGATCTCTGAGTCCAGCTCTTCAGTCTGTGGCCCATCTGGTGACCTTGTTTTTAGGGCCACAGAAGTGGATCATAGAAGTTCATACTCAGGTTCTTACAGTGCTTTTGTCCCTGACTCTTATGCCTAGAGGGTTGTAACAATTCTTTAGGAAGCTTTGCAAGCCTCTGGAAGTGAAAAAAAAAGGCTTAAAAATTTTTTTTTGCATCATTGTAGAGACACACTGATGCAGTCAGTGGAAGTGTCAATCATACAGAAAGAAGAAAGCTTAGTTTTAGTTCAAGTGGTCACTGGAAAGGAGCAAATCACTGTGTTCATAGTTCATGAAAGCATGGTTCATTTTATAGTGATGGAACAGGTGTCTGAGATCCTTTCATGAAAAGAACATACAAATAAACACCTGGCTCAAAACATGTGCTTCTCTCCCCATTGGAATGCAAATGTAGCAAAAATGTTTGGCTATTCATTTGAATTCAATACCAGAAATGATCAGGTCAGTATACCAAATACTAAGCTCTTTCAGCTACCTAAAGATGACCATGTTGCTATAGAAGATATTCCTCTCACAGGACCATTTTAGCCACAGGCTCCTTTGTATGTGTGGAGAGTTTTTATTACTTATGGCAACAGCAAGCATTGGATTACTAATTTTGGGAGTATGTGGCTCTTGGAACAGTATCTTTTAGACATTAGACAGGAAAGGTCACTACCCAGTTCCCTGATAAAGTTCACTGTGGTTTTTTTGCAGTCAATTATTAAACCAATTGAGCACTGAAGAAATGGAAATTAAGCGTATTGGTCTTTTCTGCCTGTCTTACTGGAGTATGCCCAGACTCTGGGCAAATTTTCTAATCCAGTGGCACCACTCAAAGTTCACAGAGTGCTGAGTAAAATTTCCTGATGGTTAAGACAAACTGATCTGTTGCATTACACTTCTAGAGCTGGACTTGGGACCTACAGTTTTCACTCTCCCCACCTCCATGTGAACCTCTACAGAGTCTCACCCCTTTCAGACGGGCTCTTGTTTCAAAGAGAGGGCACTTTGAGCAACTTCTGTTCAGGGATATTTTAGTCAAGAGTGACAGTTGCCGTGGTTCAAATACAGGCCCTGTCCTGCAGAGACCATCAGGTTTTTCCCAGATTCTCCTTGCCAGACAAGGCAAGAGTCATGGAGGTCTGTGAAGCAAGGCTTGTTGTGTGAGCTTCCTTGAAAGCGTCGTTCCAGAGGACAGTTTGGTACCCTTTGTTCACAAGATTGACTCTGTACCTGCCATTTGTCTCCAGCTGCAGGTAACCCAGAGTGTTTCAGCTCTTCCATACTGGTACTTTGCTGTACTGGACTGCTTTGCACACAAAAACCCTTGTGAGAGAACAAAAGTTGGTTTTAGGTGCTTGTGCCCCTTCAAAAATTTGCTTCCTAATGATTTTTTCAAGGTGGGATGACAATTGGTGTCTTTGAGGGCACATTTTATTCTGTGAATCTGGGTCCTTGAGGTTTTTTTGCCTTACTTCCTCTATCCATTGTCTCTCTTCTTTCAATGGGTAGTTACTTTTTAAAATTTAGTATGTAGCTGATTTTTTGGTTATGTAATCGATGCTCCAGTCCAAAAGCACAAGACCTTGAATTAAACACTTGTTTAAAATAAATTCCTCCTTCCAGATCGGTGACTTGTACCACTTTTTAAAGACCCTGAGAGTTTGGGAATAGATGCATTCCAGAGAGTTTATGTTTCACTATCAAAATGGTGACAGATCCTTACTTACATCTGTTGCAGCTATCAGTGCCTTCAGCTGAAATCGAATGCAAAGCCCCACAATCCAATACTTCATTGATTTCTACACTTCTCTTTCTTTATGTTCTTGACTTCTTTGTGTATAGACTTCGGGGCTTTTTGTTCTATTGTAAGGTTGTTCCATTAGGGAAGAAAACTCACACCTTCAGTAAACATTAACCGGAATTCCGTTCTGCAGAGATTTCTCTGCCCTAAATGTAGCATTACCTCAGTCCAGAAGAGGGAACTATTGTTTCACGTATTGTAAGTCCAAGCAAATAGTTTAGAGCATATTTTAATATGAAGATGGAAAGATGAAAATGGCCTTCTCTAGTGACAATAAACAATGAGGTGTGAAAATGGAGATATTTAGAGACTTTAACAAAACAAGAAAATATCAGAGCGTACAAATGCCGTCTATCTTTGCTTTTAGAGTATACTAACAGTGGTGATTTATATAAAAATGTGTAAGTATAATTAAACTGTTTACTATAGAATAGGAGCTACCTGAGATCACACTCATTTTCTGACATGTGAAATAAGTTATATTAATTGAGTTATTTTGGTAATGTACTTGGGTCTAATTTGATTTTATGTTAAGTGGATGAGCCTTTCTGGGGAACAATAAATCCTCTATTAAAAAAATGGATTTCTTCATTTGCAGCTTTCTGCTATAAGCCATTGCCAGGAATCAGAAAAGAGGAATATTTTCCTTCCCACAAGAATTTACTTAAGTGAACACTCTGGCACTTCAAACTTAGATGTTGTAAATGCCTCAGTTTCTTTAAGAATCACTTATTGAGAGTAATTCTATAGTTTTAGTTGTATTATTCAGTTCTTGTAAGTACATGCTGAGATAATTTAACAGCTGATGCCCTTGTAGCTAATGTTTGTCTTTGGAGAAGGGGCTTCTTTCTTACATCTGCTCAGCAATGATGATATGTTTCAGTTGTTAACTATATTGTTTTTAGCCTGTATGCTCAACATTAAATAAAGCATTTGTATCCCAACATATTGTATATGTTCCTGTTATTGTGCATAAAATCATGCAAATGAGCATCAAGTAACAAGAGAAGGCACAACACGAAGTCGTTGAACTACTATCAACTTATTTGGACCCAAGACTGGGTATATAATTTAGGACTGAGAATGCAGAAGAATCATACCTTAACTGTTGTCAGGACAATGTGTGGACAACGTGTGTAGGTGTGGCCTCCCTAGTACTAGTACCTAGTACATGGAAGCAGGTCTGCAGAACTGTTAGCACTGGTGCTAGCTAGCATCTGTGCTTAGGTTTGAATAGAAAGTGCAGGGCTACCACGAGGTGCCAATTAATGGTTTGTCAGCCAAACCACAGCAGTATTCCCACTGCTATTGCTAAACGACAAGGGAATGTATGCAGACTGACAAAATCAGCCCCGTGGCTTTGTCTTAGTCCTGCTGATGTGTTCCCTAATGCTGGCAGCTATTTTTATATTACTTTCTCTGCTCTCTTACATAGCCATCACTGGTTCATCTTGCTGACAAAGGGCAAAATTGGTGAAACATATTTAGGTATAGCTGTCAGGGAGATGACACTGTAGAATGACTTGTGGTTACCACCAATAGGCTAAATGCATTTCTTAAGTGAATCCACATAAAATCAGCAGGACAGTTTCAAATGTTGTGTGTCAACACTGCACGTTGCAGTAGAGCTAAACCAGTTTTTAGTCTGAATTTGGGAGGAAATGTGTTTTGCCAGCTACAATGAGTTTGTTCTCACTCTTTCTGCATTTCCTAAGTGACGGAATCTATTTTGCATGGTTCTGTGTTTAGTTCATCTCCTTCATCAGTCCCTGTATCTTCCCACTGGCTTTTAAATTTTCCTTAGGAATAGTTACACAGTGGCAAGACAACTATGGTGGTTTACCCTATGAACCATCAAAAAAAACCCCACACATTAAAATTTCAGCTCTTAAATCTTAATGATTGAAAATGATATTCCAAATTGTAAGAACACAGCTTAATTTGCAGTTAAGGTCACAAGACATTTCAATGACAATTTAGAATAGCTGAACTTTTGTCAATAAACTAAGTAGATAGGACTCCAGATGATACCTTGGGGCTATATTATAATCTTTCTCCACATATTACTTGTATTTGCATTTACAGCTGTATTTTGCCACCATGTGAAGTGCTTTATAAGTTTTCTGTACAAAAGGGTTTTGCTATACAAGCATACAAATGTATTCAAGCAAATGTGATCTGGAACTCACCGGGGAGAGTAAGTGTGGTTGGCTCCAGTGTTTCTTCTTTCTTAGCTGATTTTTGATTCCAGTTATGTATAGAGCAGTGCTGAAAGGACTAAGGGGGTCATCAGTCCATGTCTCTGCCTGAGGCAGGATTAAGTGCACCCAAACCATTCTGGCAGGTGTTTGTCTGGCCATTAAAACCTCCAGTGATGGAGATGTGTCATCTTCAGGTAATCTGTGCCAATTCTTTTCCATCTTTACCCTCGACAGGATTTACACTAATGTCTTGTCTGGATTTTCCTTTCTGCACATTAAGGTTGTTACTTTTTGTCCTATTTTAGTTACTTTTTGTCCTAATTTATTTATTAGTGTACTCTACTAGTGTAGAGTACACTATTCCTTTTTATTCTGCAATAGCACTTTGCCTTGCTGGAGACTGAGTCCCTCAGTTAAATTACCCTCAGTTCATTCTCTTCTTCCTCATTGGATTCATCTCACTGATTCTCTGGGTTATTTTAAACAGTTCTATTCAAATCTTGTGATGCAACACAGTACACAGGCTCCCAGAGGACAAGGGTGCATTCAAAGGTTGTCTTGGCTGTAGCTATGTTTCTGAATGCCTGTATGATCCTTTTTTACCTATAGAAATGAATGTAATCATGGTCAATATATTCACTGTAAGCCTGGCCTCCCTTTCAGTAGAGCTGCTACGTTCTTTTCTCCTCATATTTTTCAGCTTATATTTTCTGTTTATGTGTAGTGTTTCAGGCATCTTCGTAAAAGTCTTTTATGAACAGCTTGAAATAAAAACGTGCCTGAGGAGGAACAGGACGTCAAACTTCAAAATTGTGCCATTAAGAGCTAGCAGGTGAATTCCTTTTTTTTTTTTGGAGGTTACAGTGCTGTGTTAAATTACAACAACTGAAAATTCAGCTGTCTTAATTACTGGAAATCAATGAACAGTTGTCCAGCTATTTTTGCTCAACCATTCATGAAGTTGGGTGAGTGCCTACCTGGGTCAAACTTTACTTTAATTTGCTCCTCTTATGCTGTTTATAAAGTGACTAGATGCCTTGATATCTTGTTCCCTGGCAAAGAGTCTGAGAGTGATCTAAGTACAGAATACCATGGGATGGGTTCTCTTCCCCATAATGAGGCTTCTTTCTTGAATTTTCAATATTGACAGAAAGTCTTCTATTTCCCTGCTACACATAGGTTTCCTGAAATACATGTAGATGCATAAAACAAAAAAATATTAAGTACATGCTACAAATATTAAAAAAAGTTGGAGAAAATATTAAGTGCAGACAGAAAGTGAAGGTAGGAAGCAGCAGGATAGAATTAAATCTTTCCTTTCAATTCTAAAATACTGACACCTGAAGGACAATATCACAGAAAGGCTGTGGTGAATTCTTTGACCTGTGACATCCTTGGATTATGAAAGAGTGCTTATTGGATAAAATTTTAGCCAAATATGAGTCACAGTGTCTCTTTTAAAAATACCTAGGTGAGGTTATTCTGGATTGGGTAATGTGGAAGATCAGAACAGACAATTTAAAAGTCCCTTCAACCTTAAAATCATTGAGTGAGCAAAAGGTCAGTGAGAATACTGTTAACAATACCAAGGGCAAGTAGTGTGGAAGGGAAGCCAAAAAGGAACATAGAAGATGAGGGAAATTCAGTACTAATAGGCAATATGGCTTCTGAAGAGGGGAGAATGAATAATAAAGCCGAGGTTCAACTCCGTCTGTTGGAGTCCGATGGAAGACTGGGCTCTTAAAATGTCCATAACTCATATATAAACATAAGTATATATACCAATACATGCATGCACACAGAGACATATTTTAGTAATTGGGGTGTTTGTTTTGTTATAAATAATTTTGAAGGTTTATTTGGGAGAACTTGAAAATGAAATTGTATTCACCTGTGAGAGAAAGACACTACTATGACTAACACTACTATGACTCAAGTGTCAGTAATGGTTGGCTATTTTCTGTGCAGTTGTGGCTTTCTTAAAAATTAAATTAAGAAGCATCTCCTAAAAAATAAACACTGTGTCATCCATTTTTAGAGAATAGATAGATCTTAGACTGGGGCAGAGAAATCAGGACATGTGTACTCCATCATAAAGAGAACTTATGTACTTTCTGCAAAGGTGTGTGAATCATTTCACTTGTGTACTTCCTGTTAATAGACAGAACCATCCTTTCTATTGGCATAGAGCAGAATATTGCAACTGAGCTGTCAGATGAAAGCACAAATATCTCTTCCTAAAGTGAGGAAAACAGCTTTCATAGAGCTTGATTTTACTTCTGACCTTTAAACTGGGGATGTGGAGAAAAAGAAGGGAAGGGAATGATTTTGGTGGCAATACTCCTCTATTAAACATGTTCAGTGTTCTGGGTCAAAAGGGGCATCCATCAATGTTGCAAAATACTCAGTGGAGCAGCTGTGGTGGTCCAGCGTAGGCAGCTTGCAAACCATTGCTACATATTAGCCATCTGGGAACAATTGGAAAAGCCTGCCATTGTCTGCCAGGGGCAGCAATTTGTAGGAGCTACGGTGCATTATGATGGATTAGCTCTGCAGCTGAAGGTGTCACGACCCATTTCTCTGCATCTTCTTTGGGATAACATTGCAAAGCAAAGGCTTTTATTGTTGCAGTTTCAGGGTAAGGAATCTAATTTGTAATGATGCTGAAGGGCAGAAGAGAAGAAAGGCTTAAATAGCCACTGTGCCCATGAACAAAGCATGCACTTCAGTTCAGCACTTGGCTGCCTTCATGGTTACCTACTTCAGGGAATTCCTTATTCAGGAATTATTTACATATTTTCATGGACATGGGAGCTGAGCCATTAACACTAGGGACTTTTTTGCCAGGATGCTTCTTCAGGGGTTGGTGATCTGCCCTCTCACTCCTACCCCTCCATCTCCAACTCACTATGCTCTGGCTGACCTTCGCCACCCCATCAGCCTTAGGCTGCTCTGAGAGCCCTTGGCAGCCCAGCTCCTTGCAGTTCCTGCCTCAGGGAAGGCACCGAATCTGTGCTACTCTTCTAAGTGACACTGGCTTGGACACTTGTAGGGAGTATGAGGCCTCTGTTGTCTTCACCCTTGTCATGAGAACCTTTCTGAACAATTTCTCTGTCCCTCTTGTAGATGAAGCTGATGAGGTAGTTCACCTCATCTCATCATATCTCATCATATCTCATCTCATCTCATCTCATCTCATCTCATCTCATCTCAGTTTCTCTTTATCCTCATTCTGCTTCAGTACAGCAGGTTGTGCAATGGGTAACTAATCTATACAAATATGGGCATACAGATGTATTTTACTCTCATGATACTCACATGCACATTCACTATCACACATCGCTGCTGATGTGTATGTAGGTACTTTGGTAGTAGCTGATCATATTTCAATTGTTTCTGAAGCAGACACCAACAGGAAGTTTTGTATTTTCATTTGTTTGCTTGTTTTTGGTTTTTTTGCTTTGTTTTGTTTTGTTCTTTCAAAAGAGCCTGGAAACGATGCATTTTAATTTACTTTTTTTTAAAGCAGAGTGGCATCTGGTTGTGTGAATCCCAACTACTCTTTACTTCTAACCACTGCTCTGAGCACTGTTCAGGCCTGTTTCCCTACAGCTGAAAGGGAAAATAAAATACCGTATTTGTTGGGCTAACTATTTAGACTGTTGCTGGCTGTTGGCTGATCTCCCATCTCAAGAAAATAACTACAACTGACCCTTTGATTAAAAATCTTTCAAGAAGGCCTAATTATGTTTAAAGAGGAACAAAGTGATCTAAAGCCTCAAGCACTTCAGTTCAGACAGAAGTTCCTACATTTCTGTCCTTTTTTTTCACCAGGTGAGTGAGGGCTTTTTATAGAAATGCAGGATGCTTGTGAGGGAAAGGTGAATACTTTCTTAATCTCAGAAAGTCCTACATCTTCTGGTAAGTTTTGGTTTTGTCCCAACAAGTTGAGAAAATGTCATTTCTACTTCCTGGGATTAGATAATTCTATAATTCCTTTAACTGAAATTTGAATCCCGAACCTTAGCAGCAGTTAGTGTGCATTACCTTGCACTAGAGTGAAACAAATTCTTGGCTGAATTAATTCATAGCGCCTATACTCTCTCATGTTGACACTAGCATCAGTAACTGCATGTCTTCAGCCCTCACTGATTTCCTCTGTAGTGATGAATATCTAGTACTGTGCAAGAATGATAGTAGCAACACAACAAGAGTCATTCTGATGGGGGCAAGGCTGACAGGAGGACCTTCTGTCCAGATGATTCTGTAATATTCCATGTGACATTCTTTCCTCTGTAAGACACAATAAACAGTCTTAAACTGCAGACTCCTTGTGACAAGAAGACAGATGTTATGTGGACTTTTCTTTGAAATGTGAAGCATAATCTACTCTTGCAACAATATTTATCCATTCCTATTCACTTATTAACCTCAGAGTACTCTTTCACAAGCCCATTGAGAGACTGACCACCAAAAGAAAAATAGGAAATGCAGTATAGATACCAACCAAAACATTTATTTGTTACTCCTTACTGCTTCACAAGTGAAGCTGTAAGGTTGGGATGGGTGGTAAAGTGGGATATGTAAGATATCCCAGATTATGCAGGGGCTGGGAGACATATATTGTGCTGGTGACATGAAGGGATGAGTTACAGAGCAAATGCAAGTACACAGGATGTAGGAGAAGACACGTAGTGAGAAGAGGCGGATCTGGCTATAATCTGCCTTACACACACTGCCCTGTGGAAACATGCTGTTTGTGTAAGCCAGTGGCAAGTAGCCACAGACAGATGGAGTTAGTGCAGTGCTGGGGAAAGGCAACTCTTCTGTGGCTTTTTCTTCATGCTAAAAGGGTTTGTGCCTGTAGCTGGATTGTTTGACAAAATTCTCGTGTTTCCTCTATCACAGTTTTTGTTATGTATAGTGAGGAAAAATGTGATTAAAAGAAGCACATCAACTAGATTTAAATTTCAGTGAAAGTATATGTACAGAACACTGAAGGGAATATCAGCTCTTCTTGCTTTAAGCCAAGAAACTTTTTGTTGCTAACCTTTTGGTGAGAAAACACATCATTGTGTGTTATTTATAGGTTGTAATTACATTTCTGTCTTGTATACACAATAACCACTGTGCTCAGAGAAAACAATTGGACGCTTCTATGGAGAGCTCCTAATGGACCAGCACAGCAACATTTTTTCTGAAGTTCCATAAGAAAAATGCAGAAGAGGTTACCTGTTGGGATATTAGCTTAAGTCTTGCCACACAAGATAATGGTGGATTGCATATTAGCTCTTGAAGAGGTGCCTCATGTGTCACAATTATCAATGCAAGCTTGGAAACTGCAAATGTAAGGCAGATGAAATAATGAAAAAAACAGAAGGAGTAAACTTAAGTGTGAAAAGCAAAAAATATGCTAAGAATGTTCCTTTGGAGAGCACAGAAACACCTAACAGGTCTACAGAAAAAAGTGTCAGGGGATGAGGCAGAAGAGGGTACAGTCATCTCATGTTCCTGCTGTGAAGGAGCACTGGGGCAGGGACTGAATGCCAACATCCACATTGCAACCAGGGCAGAAGTGAGTAGTTTCAGGGGGGGGCTGTGAGCATTCTTCCCTTGGCATCTGTAAAATAGACAGCACCTAAACAGCCTTGTGCTTATTTAGGAGTGGTAGTGGTGTTGGTATTTTTCAAGCTGCTGTGGAGATGATGACACCATAGACTTGAAGAGGAAAACCCAAGCTATGTGCCAGAGAAGAAAATAGTGCTTGTGACTGCCAAGAGGTGGATGAGGTATACATGGTAACTGTCAGGCTAAGAACATTTAAAAAGGCACAGGGGCATTTAATGTATCAGTGCCTGGAAAATTAGCTAAACATTTCTTAGAAAAATGTTAATCTTCCACGTGTGGGGAGAGGCCTTACATGCCTCTCCTGCAGGTTTTATTCTGGAGAATCGGCAGAGCGTTTGCTGAGGAGAAATGACAATGAATAAACAGGTAGGATCATGCAGTATCACTGCTCTCTACTCTGCCGTTCCAATAGATGTGTGCTTTTGGGTCAGCATCTGGTATGGGGTTTCATCCTGTTTAGCTGGAGGCACTTTGTGTGAATACATTTGGCTCCAGACCTGACACTATGCAGTCAGCAGAGGAGCAGCTTGCTTCTAAGGAGGGAGGATTTTGTCTTGGGTAAGAAAAGTTGGTTTTTCCAAATGGTGAAATGTGTGCATAGTGTGAGGTCCCTGAACATGGTGTCACGGTGATCCTAAGGGATTCACCAAAGGCATCACTTAGAGAGATCATTCTTGGCCTTAATCGTCTGGAGTCTTAAAGCTGGAGAAGTTTTCTTTCTCTGTCTCAAAGGAGGTTATTGAGGACAAAGACACTCTTGATGCTCAACTGTCAGAGTAAGGCACTGTAGGTAATTCAGGTTTGCAAAACCCTGTGAAAAGACATGTGCAGCACTAACTGGCTTCTGTTATTTTCTTAGAGCACCTTCTGGGGCATTCATTCCTGTGGCCTCATTTCAGCTGCATGGCAGGTATTCATCATTAGTGCTTCTTTGCCTGCTATGTAAGTTTTTTTATCAGCATTATGAAAAGGCCTAATTTATTGTTGTAGGGATGCCTTTGGAGAAGCTCTGGCAATTCTTGCAAGAGCTGTGTAAGATATAGTGACCCTTGGCTATCAGCAGCAGTTGCAGAGGTAGGAGAATAGCAGGTGTGTTTTCCACTTGCTTGCCCAGGGTCAGGGACAGGTAGATTAGAGCAAACTGAAACAAAGTGACAATGATCCCAGCCTGAACACAGCAGATTGTCTATACAGGTAGATCAGTGTTTTGGGTTTCTGGGTTGTATTTGCTATTGAGTCCTTTTCATAGGCTTCTGAAGATCAAAAAGAGGTAGCTACATTTTTCTTTTCCTTTCTCCACGAAGGATGGCCCCATACATCTTCCTGCTTACAGCTACCAAGTTTGATTCTGCTTGGACCAGGACATAAATGCAGTCTGAAGCAGGGCAGGAAGGAGTGACTTGGAGATGTGGCTGAGCAGGGGTAACTGGCACCCTCATGTCTCATCTCCAGAAACAGAGACATTTTCCAACAAAGTACTCAGTACTGTGATACAGGGGAGCAGAAGTTCAACATACCTCTCTTAAAAAACCCCAAACTGATGAGTAATGAAGGCTAGCTACTACTATTGCTACAATTTGATTATCTTCAGTACCAGAAAACCAAATATTCTGTTGATCAGTTTCCTCTTTTTCTGTCTCACATATAACCACAGCAAAGAGAGGATACATCACATTCTGTACTTGTGGATAATGGCTGCATCTGAAAGCAGCTTTGGGAGATCATTACAGCAGAGTCAAGGGACCTGAGATCTGCTACTGAGCTTCTAGGATTATGCAACAAAATATTACTCTGTAGTTGGAATTATATCACTAAATGATTTCAACTTTGTTTCTGAAGCTATTATTTATAAATGGAAGTAATAAATATGTGCTTACTGTGCTTACCTGAACAAAATGTCTTAGGATCATAGAATCCTTTAGGATGCAAAACTTCCAAGAGAGTAAAGTTTTTTCACTAAAAACCCCCATGTCAAAAAACCCATAGTGCTAAGTGCCACATCTGGTCCTTTCTAGAACGTTTTAAGGGATGGTAACTCCACTGCCTCTCTGGGGAGCATTTTCCAATGCTTGACAACACTTGCTGTGAAAAAAATTCAGGTATAATGGCTTGATGTGGTGTCCTTTTGTCCTATCACTGGCTATCTGGGAGAAGAGACCAACTTTCACCTGGCTACAGCCTCCTCTCAGGTAGCTGCAGAGATAAAAAAGGTCTTTGCTGAGCCTCCTTTACACCAGGCTGAACAAATCCCACTGTCTCAGCTGCTTCTCATAGCTCATACTCTCTGGACCCTTCTCCAGCCCCACTGCCCATCTCTGAACATGCTCCAGTGTCTCAAGGTCCTTCCTGAATTGAGGGACCTGGAATTGGACGCAGAACTTGAGATGCATCCTTGCCAGTGCTGAGTGCAAGTGGACAATCAGTGCCCTGGTCCTGCTGGCCACACTATTGATGATATAGGCCAGGATGCCATTGGTCTTCTTGGCCACTAGGGCACATTCGTGGCTTCTGTTCAGGCACTGCTGACCAGCACTTCCAAGTCTTTTTTTCTGAGGCAGATTTCCAGCCACTCTGCCCCAGCCTATAGCACTGCATGGGGTTGTTGTGACCCAAAGGCAGGACCTGACACTTGGCCAAATTGAACCTCACACCTTTGGCCTTGATCCAGCCTGTCCAGATGCCTCTGCAGAGCCTTCCTGCCCTCCAGCAGATCAACACTCCCACACAGTTTGCTGTCATCAGTGAATTATGCTGAGAATACAGTCCATCTCATACAGATCATCAATAAAGATTTTAAATAGAATTGGGCCAAATACTGATCCCTGAGGAACACCACTGGTGAGCAGCCCCCAGCTGGATGTGACACCATTCATCTCCACTCTCTGGGCCTGGCTGTGCAGCCAGTTTCTAACCCAGCAAACAGTGCTCCTGTCCAAGCCGTGGGCTGCCAGCTTTTTCAGGAAAATGCTGTGGGAGATGGTGTCAAAGTCTTTGCTCAAGTGTAGGTAGACAACACCCACAGCCTTTTCCTCATCCTCTAGGCAGGTCACCTGGTCATAAAAGGAGATCAGGTTGGTCACGCAGGACCTGCCTTTCCTAAACCCATGCTGGCTGGGTTTGATCGTCTGGTTTCCTGTACGTGTCTTGCAACAAACTTTCAGGGACAAGCATGTGCAGAAAATCATTTTATAAGACTTTCATTGCAAAAAAATTCTCTTCACATAGACCTGAAAGACTTCAATATTTCAGCCATGCCAATGAGTTTATCAGTGCATCATTGTGTCACTTGTTAAGACCATAAAACTGTAAAAGGATACACATATACCCCATGAGCTAGTATGTAAGTGGGCACAGACACAGATAATTTTTTTTACCGCAAAGGCTATAAAAATGGTCATGGTGAGTTAGACCAAAGGTCTGTCTAAGGCAGGGTTCCTTTTTCAGTCTTAATCAAAACCAGGTGTGTAGAGGAAATTAGGACCAGGGAAAATATATGTGCAATTTCCCCCAGGGTCCAATTATTTTCAGCTTGGAGACTCCCTTGTTTAGAACTGGGATCAGTGTATTCTTCCAGCTTACTAAATATTCCACAACCACACACAGAAGAATAGTGGATGATAAGCTAGTGGAAAAGTTTTAGACCTGTCCTACTGTGAAGACAATACTTTAAGAAATCATTGAAACAGATACCACAATGATGAGGGAGTTTAGAAAACCCAGTCATGTGTATAATTCTGTAGTTAACATGTTTTGCAATGGAAGGTGTGATTACTGGGTAAAATAGAATTTAGGTTGCAGTGGCTAAAATGGCCAAGAATGTGATCTCTAAGCATCTTTTTCTGTTGCTCAATGACTGTCAAAAAGGCTTATGTCTACTTTCGTATCTACGAGCCACTCTCTGTACTTCTAATCATAAACTGTTTACTCTAAGAACCCCTCCAGCAAGTTCAAATAAACAAAGCAACTGGTAAAGTGGTAACTGCATGTGAGTGCCTGGGGAGAGGGATGTTATAAATGCTGACAATAGATGGGCTCAGTATATTGTTTAAGAAAGTTGTAGCTAGTTGCCTCATTCATCATAGTGACAGCAATACTGACAGCTCTCTGCAGTGCTTCATCTGTGAAATGATGGATCAGCAATGAGGGCTGGCTGGCAGGAGGCACTTGAAACATCCAGGGCTTTCAAAGTCTACTTTCTCTGCAATGCTTTATTCGTGCTGCATAATGGACAAGCACAGGCAGTGTGCTGAATTATAGGCTTGAGCCTTGAGATCCAGTCCAGGGATAATTTTCCTAAATCTGCACAATTCTCTCCTTTTCAGATGCATGCAATAGCAAAGCCTGTGGCAGAAGTGGGGAAGGCGAGACCTCTTCAGGGCCTGGCCACTCAGAGCTGTTTGAAGTCAGTACAGAGATGCAGAGCAGTTACTTAGGACAGCGGGAGAGGTCAGACTTATCTGTGATTTGCATGTGGAATAGAACTGGCCTGGATGTAGATTCTGATGACCAGAGATTATTTAAAGCGATAAATCAGTCTATGAGCTGTATGCAGAGGCAAATTAATGATGACATAAATCTAATGGGTAGTGTAGCTCAAAGACTAAGTGAAGTTACAGTGCCATGACAACAGCAGCTGTATTCAGAGAGGATATGAAATAGAGTTTAAAATTTGGCAAAGATAGGTTGAATAAAAGTAGTATGTGCAAGACATGAGTGAGATGCTTCCTGACAGCGCCATGATACTTGGCTTTTTCCTCTTTATTGCTTTGAAGCTGATAGGAGACTTGTTAAGGCAGAGCAGTAGCAGCATCTAAAGCTGTATTTTAGTTAAGGGTCACTGTCAGTGCTTTCATTATAAAACTTGTTCCTCCAGATAATATAGTACTGCAATAAAAACATTCACTCTGGCCTGAAAGGTGCTGTATGACAGTTTGGTCCAGGAGCACAAACAGAGCAGTGAAACAGCCCAACTGGAAGTCTGCTGAAGTCAAAGGCAAGGCTTTTGTTTGCTTTCTGATCAGGCTCTGTGTAAGCTGAGTGGCTGTGAGATGAATTTGCAGTGCTGAATATCCAGTGTCAGCAGAGCATGAACAGTGAAAGCGCATTTTTCCCTACAGGGGCTATTGTCTGAGCACACTAGCTTTATAAGATGCACATTAAGTGAGCACGTTGTCAAAACATGACACAGATCTCAGTCAGTTAATAACTTCACCTTCCCTTGCTCTTATAACACATACCTGTGGCATGAGCAGGGGCCAGTCAGCACAGCTTGCAGAGATGGAACAGATCAGACCATTGTTTGGCTCCGTAACTCCTGACACTTGGAAAGGGGTCACAATATCCAAATTAGGACTGAAGTATTTGTTCATTTGCCCCGAAGTCAGTCCAAAGAGGAAGACAATTTCAAAGGTGAGCTGTGATATGGAAGTGTATGGTTCCAAATTTATTATCTCAGTCCAGTGGCTGAAGTGAGGTAGGGTTGCAGAGGAATTGCTAGTAAGGCTCTAAACAGGCATTGTCCTGCTGAAGGCCTTCCCATGACCTGGTGCACCATGGTTTCTTACAAGGGAAGAGCTTGTCCAGCTGGAACAGGTCCAGGTACTCTGTGGAGGAAGCTTTCTTCACGTTTTTTGAGGCTTGAGTGGCTTGAGTTGTGATTCAGCATGTGGTTGGCAGAAGAGATATTTACAACTTCATGAGTGTGAAAGATCCTCCTGCTGAAAGGGAGATTCCTATGGTATAAGACATGGAAAGTAGGGATTCTTCAGCCAATCAAGTCTTCCTCATGAAGTACAATCAGGGCAGTAAAAGCAATGCTTTTCAACCTCCTTTCTCCTTTTCAGACACCTAAAGTATAGGGAGATTGAAGATGCAGACAACTGTATACTGAATTTAAGATAACACATATAGGCTTGTTTCTCTTAATTACCTTTTTTCCCCCCCAGGTATGCTTAGTCTGCAGACCTTATAGAGTGTGCAGACCACACTGAGAAAATAAGCTCCTTGAAATGGGTATTCTAAAAGGAATTAATTTTTCTCATATGTCGTAATTTCTGATTTACTTTGAAGTTTAATCAAACTGAAATAAATGTCAGAATTTAAACTGGACATGACCCAGCAAGGTATACTCACAGCCCAGAACACCAGCCACATCCTAGGCTGCAACAAAAAATGGATGGCCAGGAGGTCAAGGGGGGATTCTCCCCCCCTGCCCTGCCCTTGTGAGACCCCAACCTGAAGTGCTGTGTCCAGCTCTGGGGCCCTCAGCACATGAAAGATGTGGATCCTTTCCAGTGGGTCTCAAGGAGGCAGACAAAAATGATAAGAGGGATGGAATACCTCTCCTGTGTGGACAGGCTGAGAGAGTTGGGCTTGTTCAGCCTGGACAAGAAAAGGTCTCTCTTCTCTCTCTCTATTATGGCCTTCCAGTAAACTTAAAGTGGGCTTAGAGCAAAGACAGAGACATATTTTTTAGCAGGGCCTGTAGTGGCAGGACAAGGGGTAATGGTTCTAAACGAAAAGAGGATGGATCCAGACTAGATTTAAGGAAGAAATTTTTTATGATGAGGGTGGTGAAACATTGACACAGGTTGCCCGGAGAGGTGGTCAACTGTCATTGCTGCATCCTTGGAAGTGTTCAGGGCCAAGTGGTATGGGGCTCTGATCACCCTGATCTAGTTGAAAATGGCCCTCCTTATTGCAGGGATTTTGTTTTAGATGACCTTTAAAGGTCCCTTCCAACTCAAACCATTCTGTGATTCTGTGATCAGCTCTCTCCCAGACAACTGAAGCATGCAAAGAGTTACCTGGCTGTGAAGATCTGCATCATCTTTGGGTTGGAGTCTAGTTTTGCTATTTTCTGAGGGCAAGAATTTAGATATGAGTGGTCCTGGGCAGTGTGGTGCGTACCCCGTCCTGGTGCTTGCACAGAAGAGCTGTTCTGTGACTTCTTGTGTGGCTTGTACTGCTGAGCTAGAGACCTCAGCCCGAACTTTGCTACTGGAGAAGGGCTCCTCTCTTTGTGGTCTGATTTTAAGTCAGTACTTCATCTGAAGTAAGTCAAACTAATAGGGCTTTGAAAAAAAACTACAGGCTTCACTCACTGAAACTCCACAAGCTGAACTGACATGGAGCTTAAATTGTGATCTGCCTGTCAGAAGAGGTCAGCTGTGCCCAAGGGTGGGGCATGTTTGTAATGTGGGACATGTGAAACTTTTTTATGCTTTGACATGTGTGAAGACTGGTTCTGTTTGTGGTTTTATAATTTCTTTCTATGACAGTTGGCAGCAGGGGTATATTTCCATTAATCTGTATTTTTTGTTTTTTTTTTTATAAATTTGATTTATAAGACAAAAAGAGGAAAAAAGTTAACTGAGACATAATCTAGGACGGTCAGGTTTTCAACTTGAAAAGTTCTGGGAAACTAGTTATTTGATCTACAATCCCGTTTTCAACTTTGTGTCCTGGTATTTTCAGAACTACTGAAATTTGTGTATTCTGAAACAATGGATACATTTTGTGGCACTTGTGGATTTGTATATTTCTGCTACTTCTTTGTTTTTATAAAAGAACAATTAATGCTATTTTGATATTGCATTTTAATTCCTAGAGGATATGCATTTACCCATACATTATTTAAGTAAGGGGTTTGCTTCCTAATCACTTTGCTTACTGATTACTTTAATCAGAGATCAACTAAACACTCAACTTCTTGGAGTCATTGAAGCGTGAGAATAGTGAGCATCTCTGGAAACAACGCCTATCATAGGCCATGAACTCTTCCTCATAAGAAAACCTTAAGGCACTGGTTTTAACACTACAATACATGGATGCAGGCTCTTAGACAGAAGCCTTAAAAAGGAAATCCCTTGTAGAGATGCACTTTGGTGTCAGAAACCTGCTGTGTGGGGCTGGGGTGGGCCCAGCTCTCTGGGAGCAGGATGGTGGAGATGTACCATGTGAGATGCACAACCAGCACCACAGGATAGCAGATGGTGAAAGCAGGTGTGGGCCAGCCCTGCACAGCTTGCAGATTCTTTCCCATACACCATATTATTATTGTATGAAGCTGTGGGGTCAGCAGGACTCACAATGCAGTACTGGGTAGTCACAGATCCCCAGTTCCTTGGGAAACAGTGAGCACTGGGTTTAACTGCAGGAGCTGAAGCCTCAGAAGACCTTTTGGTGAAACCGTATCACCTCTAGGGAATACCAGTGCCAGGACACTTCTTCCACTATGTCCTGTGGAGATTCCTATCATGCTTCCTGGAGGGGTGAGAGGTGGCTGTCTACTCTCTTGTTCACACACACTTTTGAGGACACCTTAGATTACCCCAGCACTGGAGTCACTGGCACACACCCCTATATGGCTTTTGGAAATGTGCAACTCATGGGGATTGTTTTAGATTATATGCCTGCGCCTTTGCCATTACATCATTTGCAAAACCCACATGTGTAGGAACCCACTTGGTTCCTACACACATATTTTTTACATGTTACAATACACAGGGAGTAGTAGAATTGGGTAGTAAGTTTATGACAAAATGATGTTTCTCTGATGAATACTATTTCACGTTAATGCAGGGAAGGAGAAAAGACCAGGAGATACTGCCTCTCAAGAGCAGTGCAGTAAGACTGAAAATATGAAATACAGACAATGGATTTATATCCCTCATCTACCTCATTCAGAGCTATCTGACATGAAAAATTCAGACAGAGTCCTCCATTTGGGACTTTTCCAAGCTTGGCCCATGTCCCAGTCAAAGGCATGCATACTTGAATTAGAAAACCCGAAAATCCAATTTAAAATAATGCATTTTAGTGCATTTCTGTGTTTATAAGAAGATTCGGAGTAGTTGTTATTCAGCAGGGGACCAAAATCCCTTTTCCAAACTGTGTACACCACAGAATGGAATTGTTATCCAGAGGTCAGTTGTCCTCTATGCTTTTAATTACTTTTGGGATGATTTTCAGTTACTGTAGGCTCAAACCCTTGGGATGTGAAAATTGTAATTAAAAGAGTGAATTTTTATGAGGAATGATGGTAAGCTGTACATCACAAAATGTCTGCAGAAGGCAATGGCATCTAAGCATGGTTACTCGAAGTATGCTTCAAATTTTCTTCCCATTGAATAGGTCAAGCCATGAACTGAGACTTTACAGGGCTTGCTAAGTTTTCAAGAAGTTTGGGCTCAGTTTACTAGATGTCTATGCCAGTTCCATCTCCATGAGTTTGGATTACAAACATCAGTGATAGCATCATATGGCTTCAGCCCACTGATGCTTGAAGAGGAGGAAAGGCAGCGATAAGGAACGGAGTGCTGCAGTGTCCTCTGTCAGGGTATGTTTTTTACGCATATGTCTCCATTTCTGCCTTTTAGAGTGGCTCCTTTTGACACAAAGTCTTACCATGTGGACTTAGCTTGGCTCATGATGCAAGAAGCAGAATTTAATTTATAACTTTCCCTGAAAGAGCTGCTGTACTTTCAACTCCTTTAAATCAGAGGCTTCTGCAGCTGCATATTTCAGGGATGCAGAAGGCTGGTTGTGTTATCAATATTTCTTTTGATGTTAGGCAGCTCAGGATAAGATAAAATTGTGAACACTCCTTGGGTTATAACTTGAATTTACAATCTTGACAGCTCTGTTCCGGCACAGTGCCAAAAAGCTCTTGGTACATTTAAACAACGATAGGACAAAGTGATATTGTCTCCTAAGGGACAACAGGAAACGACTTGGCCTTTCAGAAATGTTACATTGATGTGTTTTCCTGGGAACATCAAGTCTAAGTATGGTAATCTCCTGGTAAAGCATCTCCAGGGATCTCAGTTGAAAGAAAGGTATGATATGATAAAACTGCTGGATAGAATGAAAATAAGAAAAAGAATGAAAGTGGGAAATCAGTTTCTCTTTAGATAAACCGTAAATCTGCAGGAATAATTTCTCAGTGGGAAAAAGGACTCTTTGTTCATTAAAGAGCAGTTTGAAGGGACACTTCCATAGTAATTATTGTGTAATGTAAGTGCATGATGGACTCTCAGCATAATCTAGAACTTGTCATTGAGAGATAACACCAGTGAATTTGCCGTTCTTTATTTTTATAGCAATTGTTTCTGTTTCATCTTGGGCAAAATGTATATCAAAATCAAATCTTGTAAGTCATGCCTCTGCATCAACAGTGAAAGTCTAAACAAGGAAAATGTGGACTAAATGAGGCAGCCAGTTTTTATGAAAAGAGGCATAGATAAAGACAGAGGTGGTCAATACTGTCTTTTCCTCACTCTTTGCAGGTGGACTCCCCAGAGAGAGAGCTTAAGGAGGGTGAGAACAACCAGCAAGTGGATGAAGGTTGAGTCAGGGATTACTTGCACAGACTCAACACCTACAAGGCTGTGGAACTCCAAAGGGTACACCCAAGGCTACTGAGAGAGCTAGCCAATGGCTATATAAGGTCACTTTCAAGCATTTTTGAAAGGCTATGGAGAGTTTGGGGAGAATCCCGGCAACTAAAGAAAGGCAGATATCAGACCTGTCTTCAAAAAAGGAGAGGAAAGATGATCTGGGGAACCTCAGGGCAGTCAAGTCTCACTTTGCTTCCTGAGACAATCATGGCATGCATTCACTTGGAGCACATCCCTTCTGCATGAAAAAGAAGGTGATTGGGACCACCAGCGTCATTGACCAGGAGTGAATCAGGTCTGAGACAGCTGGTTACCTTGTGTGATAAAGTGTTTGTGGATAAGGGCTAAGAACATGGAATATAATTTCAGCAAGGTTTCCAATAGTATCCCACCAAGTCCTTGAATCCATGCTAGAGATTAGAGTCTGGGTGGGTAAACACCCGCACGGCTGGTCAAGATGAGAAGTGGTGGTCACCAGGCCAAATCTGCCCCACAGGGCTCATGCCCCATGGAGTCTTTCAGGATCTTCTCTGGGGCCTTTTCTGGTTACCATTTCCAGTGGTGAACAGTGAAGTCACAAGAGCACTCTGTCAGGTTTGTAGGTGACAGCAGGGCTGTGGGTCTGGGGTTAGTTCATCTGGAGCCTCAGGGCACCCAGCAGCACCTCAGTGCTGATGGAGAGGGGATCAATGAGACAGGGACAAGCTCCTTATAGCAGTTCTTGGCTGCATGCAAGAAACTACTTTTGCTTTCCAAAGATAACAGCCAAGCCCTGGAGGAGCTGCCCCGTGTGCCCTGTGGTCTCCACTCTTGGAGACTGCAAACGGAGAGCTGAGCTACTGCTCTGTGAATAAGGGGCCCTCTGGGGCTCCCATTTCCCACCAGTGCTCTGGGAGTGCTCTGTGGCTTTATGAAGCAGAGAACAATAGAGCATTGTTTTTTAAAGTGCAATTGAAGGTTTCACATCAGCACAGCTCTGATTATGCAGTAGATGGAATTTTCAGTCTTTGCTTTACTAAAATATTTTATCATTTTAGGCAGTAAATGGGATGAATCAAATGCATGATCAAAATGCTGTGACTTTGCAGTAGGGAGACAAGGGCAACCTGCTCTCAGCAGTCTGCACGTCAGGTGACATGCAGACATGCAGGTCTTTGCTTAAACTCATTTATACCTTTGTAATGCCATTGTAAAACTGTTACTGTCCTTATTGCTCAGTCCTTTCAATCTACTTTGAGGGAGTGGCAATCAATACATAAAACTGGAGTCCCACATTTTTTCTCTGGCAGCTGTGAAATTTTAGCAATTTCTAGGAAAAATACCCTGTTGTCATTTTTTTTTTGCTTGCCCAAAACTGAAAGAAGTATGGGTGAACAAACTTTTGAATGTCTTCCTCAAACTAGCCACTTCTCTCCTTTGAGGCTTTGCCAAGGATGCAAGGGCTGTTATCCTGATTTCTGAGTAATTCCATGGCAATATTTTTTCATTCATATTTTGGTTTTGAACTATCAGTCTTGCTACATATCTTATTATTCAGCCTTATCTAGACAGAGACTTTTTCATAGTGTAAAGTCTATCTGTTTTGGTATACACAGGAGATTTTACAGTGGTAGCTATCATGCTAAGAAGCAAGCAGAGGCCAGCAGATTGATTTGCTGTGGCAACAGAGATGAGTCTGATATTGATAGGCCTAACTGAGGGCTCATGCTTCACCCAGCAGGCTTCAGAAGGCTGCTTGTTATTTCATTTTTTGGCTTAGAATAATGTGATAAATGACCTCTTGTCTTGCTTTGTGGCTCTCTTTGCTCCATTTATTTGTTGTCATCATGCTCCCATGAATATTTCATCATTATTTCTACAAAATATTGCCCAGCAGGTTACATGAACATTAGTGTTTGAGAAAACCGAGCTTTTGAAGAGGTTTGCCATTTATTCATAGCAGAAGGGTGGAGAGGGTCATAAGAAGCTCACTGACTTAATGAAGAGATGAACGAGGAGGTAGTGAAAGAAAATGGAGAGAACTGATAATTCTGCAAGCTGTTGTAGGCAATATAATTTGTGCATTCACACAATTTTTTTTCCTTGCTTACTGCAATTGTTACACTGTGTTGTATCTTTATAAAACACTTAGGAAAGACACTGCAGGTTCATTGACTTCATTGCCCACAACAAAAAGAAAAAGATTATGGAAAGTAATAAGCAGCAGGCATTGTTCATACAGCTTATTCAAGGCAGCTGGAAGAACTGTGCATTGTGTGGCGGAGCAGTTCTGGAGAGAATGAAATACTGCAACAATAAAGATCTTGATGGGATCGTGGCTGTGTTAGTCTCGGAGAGGTCATCTGCACATACTTCTTACGCTGTAGTGACTGACTGCAAAGTTTGGCCCCTAACAATTCCCAGATATGCCATTTCCCAGCATATACCGAAGGTGGTTTAGAGGCTGAATATTAAAGTACATGACTAAAAGAAAGTATCTTGTGAGCTCAGTTCTATGCTTTGCAAAATATAATTTTCTCTGTATGTCATGAACTGTGGAAATTCATATCCTCTGTGGTTATACACTGGTCAGCTTGTGGAGAGAAATTCTCATATAAGGTGGGACAAAAAGAGGTGAGATTTTTATAAGAGGTAGGAAAAAGGAAGAATTTGAGCTTTATTTAGGCAAAAGAGTTGAGAGGCAGCTGCAAGTCAGTGTAGTGCTTTCAAACTGTTGCTGGTTTTGAAATGGGTCTATTACTTTTGGTGTTGCAAGGGTCAAAATATTGCTCCTCAGCAGCCAAAGTTCCAGTTCTGCTTAAGTGCAAGAATTTTTTTATGTGCTCAGTTGGAACGAGCCATAATTCTTCCCAAGCCTGCTGTCAACATCCCATTGCTTTTTCCTAACTCACCAGCTGGATTCTCCACACCTGTCTACTGGATTAGCAACATCCCTGGTGCCTAGACCTCAGCCTCCCACTGTCCCTGTTAAATATGTGGAGTATGCATCTACTCACGTTGTAGAGTGTGTCTGGGGACACCTCTATAAGCGTTGCTGTACAAAAGTATATACAGGCTTTCAACACTATGAGTCAGTAAAGAAGTCAAACCATGCACACAGTTGTGCCTAGATAAAGAGAAAACAGAATTATTAGGACAACTCACACAGAAGGTGAGTTCATAGGATAGCTAGTGCTGCTCATAGAAAAGCTTTGCACTCCTAATGCTCTGCCAGTTCTCTTCCTTCAAATGTCAGTCAGACCCCAATGTGTGGCACCTAATATTTTAGATGGGTTAGTTGGGTTTTAAGGCAAAGATCCTGAATATAATTTGCAACTTGCCTGTGGCTGAGAGATGAAGGCTTTTCCTGCCAGATTTGCTCTACATATTGACAGGAAATACTTGTCCCTACTTCACACTGTGGTGCAGCTGACACCAACTCAAGGCTGATGGCACTGAACCTATAAACAGCTCTTTCTCTTTCTGTGGCAATTTGCAAGTCAAGACTGAATATATAAGGAAGAATAAACTTCAACAAAGCACAGTGGAAATACATAGATGTGCTAAAATAATTGTAGGGAGGATGGAATACCTGTGAATGGAATGGAATGGATGGAATGGGTAGAATACCTGTGCAGGTGGAAGATGCTGAATAGCATATTAAAAAAAAAAAAGAAACAGAAAAAAAAAGATTAAAAAAGAAGAAAAAAAAAAAGAAAATAAATGTAAAAAGGGTGGAATAAATTCTCCACTGGTACAAAATGTTGTAACACCATTTGAATGCAACAGACTTTCATCAAAACCACACTATTACAAAACAGATAACTCTGTTGCACAAAATGCCTCTGTTCTGTAGCCTTTATGATTAATGAGTAATTCCTCACAGTGAGTCCACAGGAACAGAAGAAAATCATTATTAGTTCCTGTTTTCACAGAGCATTGTCTTCCACCAACGACAGAGTAGCAAAATACAATCCTGATGCACTTTTTCTGTTCTCCAATTTTCCCAGTTTGGAGACATTGCCAGCATTTTTCCCTTCAGCTGTGATAAACAGAGTGCTTTACTAATGCTGTAGAACCCCACTATATTTATTTCTGTCTTCTGCCCAGCACCTTATTTGTTCTCTCTTGGAGACACAAGGCAGAATATTAATGAAAAGGTTTAGCTAATTTACTTCTTTATTTCTTTTCCACTGAAGAAGCATTAATTCACTAGCAGCATATCAGTAGAAAGCAGAGTCTGAAGCTTCTGAGAAATGCAGCAAAGCACCAGGGATCTATAACTTCTGCTGGGGAAAGAGCTGAAATTTGTTACCACATCCCTAACAAATCCATTTATGGATTAGGTAGAGATAATAAGAAAAGAGCAGATTCATATATCCATTCTTTAAGATCAAACCTGTGACCAGGAAGTAATTTTCATTTATTGCAGAACAGTGGGAACCAGTTTCTGCAACCAGTGCACCAGACCCTCAGAGGGGTTAGGTCAGTACATCCCACTAAAATGTGTAAGTGTATGTTTTAGATAGACTTATACACAGTGTTAATAACTGGTAGTGTTAAATGGGCATTACAGAGCATGCAATATCACTGCTTTATCACATCTGTTAGAACCCACGTTGCAAAACCAAATAATTGCTGAGTCACATGTTGTCCAATTAGCCTCTTGAATTATCATTTTTATATTTCACATTTCTTAGAAATCTATCTATGCTAATCTATCTCTCACCACTTGACCTTAAGATCTAGGGTTAAAATTCTCAAGTTCAAATAGGTAGATCAAATGTAAATACATTTTTTATAATTTTATATGAGTTATTCTGAAATTCACTGGGGGCTGAAGCTGTAGTATTTTGTTTCTCTAGCAACTTCAGGATTTCTGAAGAAGATGTAAAAGACCACATGAGACTACTCCTTACCTGCACCTTCTGGAGCAGCATAGCTTAAAGTATTGCGGAAAGGCCCTTTGTCATAGGTGTTTTGCAGACCACCTAATCTAGGGATGCTGCAAGCTGCTAGAAAGGTGGTGTTCTCCTTGCTCTCCAAGCTTCCATCTAGAGGCTATGGCTGTGTAGCTGAAAGAGAAGACAAATAACACTTAATAGAAATAACACAGGAGATGGTGCAAATGTTTTTGCTGCTCGTTTCCCCTTCTTATCTCAAAGGGAATCTGGACATATGGGATGTTCCATGGTATTGAACACCATATATTTAAAATTGAACAGAAAAATAGTTTCTTTTTGAAAGATAATTAACAAATGCAAACTTGTGAGTTCATAAACACATAAGCTCTTAGAAAAGTTAGACTTTTTTCGTTGTTATATTGATGATCTTTGGCAGCTTCTCTCTAGAAATTTCTGAAGTGTAGGAAGTGAGTTAAATTTAACTGGATGGGGTTAAAAGGCCTTTCCTTAGTGGCAAATTATTTTATCACAGTGTATGTTAGAAGCTTGTTTCCTAGCGTTCATCTGTATTGAACAAGATATTGGTCTAAATATGCCTGAGGCCAAAGGCAGGATAACAACTTCTATAAAATTGTGCTTTTGCTAAGTTGTCCTGAGACTGCAAGATGAGCATTTTCCCTTTTTAACTGTTTGTTTCTCATTTCTGTATAAAAGAATTGGTTTAGAAATTCACTTGCACAGCAAAATTAAATGCATTTTTCTTGTGGCTGCTCTTTCCACCGCTTCTATGAAGGAAAAGGATCATGTGATCTTGGTGGGGAGCAGTAACACTGAAAATTTTGTTCTCAGACAGTCATTGCGCTTCTAAAGTCATCATAAAAATACATCACAATAGCATGGTGTCAAGAGTGCTTGCATGTTTGATATTTTTGTAAGGCTAATGATGATACTGTTTTGACAGTATTATTATCTATCTTTCTCAGGAGAAGAAAAAAGCCAGATACACAGGTTACACATGTTATAGCACTAAGATTTAAAAAAAAAAAGTAATAAAAGCATGTTGAGACTAATATGGCTTTTCTTGTTTCTCAGGTTCCCAGCAGAGTTAAGCATCCCAGCTGGCAGATGTTGGTTTGAGCTTTGGCTGTAAATTAGCCACTATTCAAGCAGCATCTGAAGAGCATCCCATGCCTCTGAACTAAAACGTGTTTTAGAGTTGTAAGCTTGTTTTTTGCTCCACTTTCTACCAGCCCTTTAGTTTTGGGACCCGTCTTTCATAAATGTGTGCTCTTGAGCTCTGAACTGACAGGAGAGAGATAATCTTACAAATTAGAGGACATGATTATGGTTGGGTCCCTTTTATGACCACTTTGATGGTCTTTGGGATGGCCTTGTTTCCCCTAAACTTAGTGTTTGAATCCTGTCTGTCTCTTAGGCAGTCTGTATGAACCTCAACATGCAATCCAGTAACTCCTTCTTATAGCTTTGCTAATGCACTCCTTTATAGAAAAGTCGACACACAAATGCAAGCCCCAAAGGCTTATAACACACCAGTCAGAGCGTCCTGTCTGAAAAAGCACATGAGCACAGTAGGAAGGAAAGGAGAGATTTATGCAGCTTGATTGATCTCTTCTTCTCTGAATTGCAGCATTATTGAATGTCTTTCATTACAGAGGTATTTTGCAGAACAGTGACAGGTTCAGACAAGACTTCAAAATGGCTTCTCTGCATGCCTCTTTGTGCTATTTGTCTATTTATTTTGGGGAAATAATTACACTGGCACTAAAGTGAGCAGTTGGAGAGGGATTGGAAGGATAAGGTCAGTAAAAGAGGTGAATTTGTTTATATGACTGTAAATCCTGAGGGAAGACTACTAAAATGGAGGGATAAAAAAAAAAAAAGATAATTATAATAATAATCTACTGGCAATTCTTGCATACAATTTCAGCAAAGTGCTGGATCCTCATGGATTTCAGCTGATTTTTTCGACCTATGAAACTTGTCCCTGAACCCCCTCCTCAGCAGCAGTCTGCAGGATGTTTTGTACTCAAAACATCGCCTGGGGCATTAAATGTTCTTGTTTCTCCCAATATACGTGCTCACTAATCATTTGCAAAGCCCACTCAAGATGATGGAAAAATATCTGTCCACTGATGTGAGGGACTGTTGACCCAGTTTTCACTGCATAAATTACTGATTTCATCCTAGAGCTTGGCAAAGACACTCCATATTTTCCATGCACAGCATACACACTGCTTATTTCTTCTGAATTGTTTTTGTGCTTTAAATGTGGAAGTGGTAGGGATAAAGAGAAAGGAAATGAAAAGGAGCAAACTCAGAATTCCTGCCAGCCAATACAGGATGGGCATCTTGCCAGAGCAGTACATTACCTGAAAAAGCCATTGTCCCCACCGGTTCTGAAGAGAGAGAGGGGTTCAGGATCCAGAAAATGAAATTGTTATAGCTCCATAATTGCATCTTTCACAACTTTGGTGTCATACTGAGTCTTGTGGACTTGGCATCAAGCCCGGCAGCAGATGTCTTGCACTGCATTGACATACAGTGTGATGAGACCCAGCACAGAAGCATAATTTTGCAGCAGGTATGTGAAATAATTTTTTGATAGTCATTTTATACAATCTTGAGGACTACATTTTTGGAAGAAGGAACAGGGCTGCTTTGATACCTGTGAGCCCAAATCACTTAGGATGAAGATCAGGGCTGGTTGTAGCATCCTTTTGTTGTGCCCAAGACTCACAGAGAGGATCCTGGATGGAGTGATGGCTTACAGCAGCCAACACAATTGTTTCAAGTAACTCCTTTCCCTTTCCCTTTCCCTTTCCCTTTCCCTTTCCCTTTCCCTTTCCCTTTCCCTTTCCCTTTCCCTTTCCCTTCCCAGAACTTCCCTTCTCTTTCTGGAACTTCCCAGAACTTCCCTTCCTGGAACTTCTCTTCCCACACCTTCCCACCCCTTCCCACCCCTACACCCTTACCCCTTACCCCTTACCCTGTAAATTTCTTTCTGATGATTATTAAGGACCAAATTGTCACATGTATGCCTACTGATATTTCTTATTTGTAATGCTTGGAGTCGTGTGTAACAGAATATTCCTGCATACAGACACCAGGGCTACTGCATAGTGTGTTCATTGTGTTGGTGGGCACTCCCTTCCCTAGCTTATGCAAATCCTGCATCATTGGTTCTCCCCTGTCACAAGCAGTTCTCCCTCGGACTACAGTATTTTGCTCCTACAGGTACTTTGTTTGCACAGGAAGGAGGAACAGGTTTGCCTTGCCTTGTTGCAGGCACACCAGGAAGGCAAGTCAGAATTCATGTTCCTTTGCATTACAAAAACTGTCTCCTGGCTGAGAAACAGGATATCTTGGCCATGGTCACAAGCTTGCATTAACTGGTGTTGTCTGAGAAAACACAGTTTTGCTGTTGGCTCCTTTTTCCTTCTCTCTTCTGGGATACCAGTGAAAGCAGTTGTATGGTTGTTTGGTGGATCTCCCCAGAAAAGTGAAGCAGACTAAATACTTCCTGGCTTTTGCCTCTTAGGTTTATATGGGACTTGCTTCACTCTGAGGTGCAAAAATCAGAGATTCATAGAATCACACAATGGGTAATGTTGGACAGGGCCAGTAGAGGCTGTTTAGTCCAACATCTCTGCTCAAGGAGAGTTCCATGGAGCATGTTACGCAGGACTGAGTCCAGACAGCTTTTGACTACCTCCAGAGAAGGAGACTCCACAAGATCTCTAGGCAGTCTCTTTTAGGGCTCAGCCATCCTCACTGTAAAGTTCTTCCTCGTGTTCAGGTGGAACATCCTGTGTTTCAGTTTGTTTGTTCTATCATGAGGATGTGGAGGGCTGAAATGCTACCAAGCCAAGCAGTCAGGTAAAGGGCAGATGCAAAGCTGTTTATGCTGTTGAGAAATGGCAATGCCCACTTAACATGATGGTGAAATTCTGCCTGAGGCTCAGTCTTCAGTGCTCTCACAAATTGCATTACCTGTGACTGATAGCTTCTTTGATATAGAGGTGGTGATATTTTCCTCTTTTTCTGTAAATTTTCAGTGTAATTTTGAAATGCTGAAGGTGAAGACTGTCTCCTCTTAGTTGTATTTATAACTCAGACTCTGGTTTGCTAACAGCTTGCACATGTATTGCAGAAACGAGCCACCTTTAATTTGGCTGTCTATTTCCGATATAACGCAGCAGTTCCTAAAATCTTATGTGTGCCATGAGCAAGTTGCAGAGTTCCTGCTTCTCTAGGGACAGGGTCATTGCATTCTTTAATACAGTCTATAAGCAAGCTTCTACCCATCCTGAATTGTTTTCTTTTCAAATGTGAAAATACATCTAATATCACATCAGGTCTCATAAATGTTCATAAGGTAGTGAAAACAGCAACAAAGATGAGGAAGAGAGGAGCCCTTGGTAAGCATTCATTTATTTAATGTGATCATTCAGATCTCCAATAGGAGAAAGCAAGACTTAATTCATCTGTACTGCTCTTGGAACATAAGTAATAATGTTAATGACATAGTATTTGAGGATAATTGAGACCCCAAGGGAAAGAATGATGGAGAGATATGTGGTAGGTAAATACAGAGTGAAAAAAATCTTAAATAAGATTGACAAGCAATAACATTTAATAATTTTTATGGGAAAAGTGAGAAATTACTTTAATAACATTCTAAAAGGAAAAAAACCAATCTGGTTTACACAGCTCAATCTCTTCAGGCAGGAATTTTACCTGCTAAAAGGGAGATTTGAACCGGTGATTGTTGTGGCTTCCAGCAAAAGTCTTATTTTGAAAAACCTAAATTAATGTTCCTTCTCGGTTGTTAATTTGATTTTACTGCCACTGAGCTGGCAAAATGTACGTGTTGCTCTGCTGTGTTCTCTGCAAAACAGCTGCGTGTCTGCCAGACAGAGAATTGTAAAAGCTGCTGATGTACAATGGGTGCTGAACTGGAGGCAGGTAGGTCTTCCTGCACTTGAGAGTCAAGTACTGCACAAGGGCCCCACAGGAACCTCATGAGGTTTAACAAGGCCAAGTGCAAGGTGCTGCACCTGGGTCAGGACAAGCCCCAGTACCAGCACAGGCTGGGGATGAGCAGAGGGAGAGCAGCCCTGTGAGAAGGACTTGGGGGTGCTGCTGGGTGAGAGGCTGGACATGACCCAGCCATGGGCACTCCCAGCCCAGAAAGCCAAACGTGTCCTGGGCTGCATCCAAAGCAGTGTGGGCAGCAGGGGAGGGAGGGGATTCTGCCCCTCTGCTCTGCTCTGGTGAGAGCCCACCTGGAACCCTGCATCCAGCTCTGGGCTCCCAGCACAGGAAGGACATGGACCTGCTGGAGTGAGTCCAGACGAGGGATACCAAGATGATTAGGGGGATGGAGCACCTATCCTTCTAGGAAAGGCTGAAAGAATTGCTAGTTGGTTCCTGAAGCAGCTGGTTTCCACCAGGATGAATGAGATGAAACTGCTGGTGGTAAATATGGAAAAGGGCAGACAGTTGTGTGGTGCTGCTAGAGGAGACACTTCCATTCACCTCCAGGCTCAGAGAGCAGAGAGCAGTCTTTTGACTTGAGGGTTGTTTGTTTTGGACTGTCACAAATTATTTTTGATCTTTAACATAAAGGCAATATGCCTTCAGTGAAACCGTGATACCAAAATACTTTTGTTGATAAGGAATAAATGCAGTAGTTTGGTCATTATCTTGTTCATCTACAAATATTCACTTAATTCACATCCTCCCCTTGGCTATGCTGGCAGGTAAGCCTCAGGCTGTGCATGCTGTCCTTCATCCAGGGTGCACAGTCTCCTTTTTCATGTACTGTCCTGTGAGTTGGTGACATCAGCAGAAAGAAAGAAGCATTCTCAAGACCAGAAAATAAACGTAAAATAAAAAATATACATCCAGACATGTACATGACTCAATAGGAGTGAGTCCTTTGTTTCTCTGTTGCTTGATTCATTTTAGAGATCCATGTCCAGAGGGGAGAGGCTGGCAAGATGGAAGAAAGCGCTTGAGTGACCTGTAAGCCATGCAACAACTTCCTCACAGTGACAGCTGGTGAAGACATCACTGGAGAGTCCAACAAACCTGAAACCAGAGTCCCTTCGGTCTGAGCTGAGGAAGCCAGCCCTGCAGATGGGATTGGATTTGAGTTTTTCATGGGTTGGAAGAAAGGGACTTTGTGACAGGCCAAGTTACATGAGTGATTGTTGGGGCGTTCTTGTGGTGCTGAACTGTAGCACAAAACTGTCCAAGGGAAGCTGGCTTCATCAGATTGACTTCTCACACAGGCACACCCAGCATGGATATGTACAAGCCTGGAAAGGTATTTTACCTTCTACTACACAGGGCTAAGACACAGCCTCTAATAACAGGCTATACATTCCTTAACAAAGGAATTGCATCTCAGGAGGAAAAATCCCGCCCTCTTCATCTCAGAAACTTATATTTTTTTCTGAGCAAGTAGTGGTAAAGAACAACCCTCTGCCCTGAGGGGCTGTTGAGTTACCCTGTGCAGCCAGGGCTCCCTCCCTCCCTGGTGCCTGCTTCTGCCAGGGGCTGGAAGCATATGGCCAGTTATTTCGCCGAGAGATCTGGGTTGCAGCCCCAGGAAGTACATGCAGGGATAGATGGAGGAGTGGTTGGGAGGATGTGCAGCCTGAGTCACAGCCTGTGCCCAAGGGTGAAAGCCTGGCCAGGGGTAGGGCAAGCCCTGGCTGGCCTGTTGGCAAGTAAATATTCTGCAAAACACCACTGAGACCAAAATAGAGGGGAGGCCCAGCACCCTCTGAGGTGTGGTGAGAAAAGACCTCAGGCCATACAAGAACTTAAGAATGCCCAAAAGCTCGGGCAACAACCTACAAAATAAAAACATAGAGCACGGCAAACTTTGCTTTTGTTTTCATGCCTCCCTTTTCTATAAAACCAGTGAGTCCTCAAGGAGATTGGAGATTCTCTTAAGCTTAAGGTCTTTCAATAGGATAGAGGTGGTGAGAATAGATAAAGAGCATATTTATCTGATACAGATGGAGGTGTGGAGTTCTGTAAAATATCTGGAAAGTATCAAGGATTGATGGATTATGACACAAACCCATTTTATTTGCTTGTGTGTTGTTTTTATTTGTAGCTGTTAAAAGACATTTTACAACGCTGTACAGCTATTCCCAGTAATTTCCTCCTTTCCCTTTCCCCCCCCCCCTTTTTCTTTCTTTCTTTTTTTTTTTTTAAATAGATTTTTCTTTTGATCTAGACTTCCCATGAAGTCTAGATCTACGTCTTCAAGTCTGGCTTCTGGCATTTTTTGCTCCTTGCATTACTGCTACATATCCTGAGGTGACTTTTGGGGGTTGTTTGTCTATTTCAAGTGATAGCTGCAGTGCAGAGAGGCCAAAATTGATAAGCCATGATCTCATAGTGTCAGTCTCCAAACATGACCGTGGTAATCCAGTGGAGACAGAAACATGCTAGAACTAAACTAAACAAAGACAACTGTCTTTGGAAGCTCCAGTGGGACACAGATGTCAGTTGCAGAAACCAAAGACTCATCTATCACTGTATATTTCTGGAACTGATGTTTTTATGCACAAAACAGCTAAATATAACCTCTTCCAGCCTTTCTGCCACAACATAAATGACAAGGGCAACAGCGGAAGCTTGCTTTTATGAAGAAGTTACTGACATTGAGTAAGATTATTACCTCAGGTTGCACGGAAATTTGTGAGGCATTTTAGTTGCAACTGGAGTGAGAAAACAGAATTGAGGAGTATTTTACCTAGATTGGGTAGGTACTTATCTAGACTAGTCCACCATGGTCAGTATTAAAATACTCCTGGGAAACATCTTGGAGGAAATATAATCTTTTTGATTGAGGAACATCATTACTTAACTATGCACAACAATACGTACAGAATAATTTTAGCCTACATATTAAATGTGCACATTTTAAATTCATTTCAGTGCAAGACTTAATGGGAGTGTCCCTGGCAGTATGCATTCCCAGAATCAGTTTAGCTGTACCTGTAGGTCAATTAATCTCAGATTCATTACTCTTGTTGACAAAAGTCCCTCCAGGCCAGCAGTACCAAAGCTGTATGATGCAGGGGATTTTCTCTTGCAATTGTTGCCAGGTGATAATTCAAGCAAGTACAGGTCTCAACACTGCATGTTCCCTTCTGTAAACAAGGAAAGATTACCAAAGAGAATTTAGACCACGTATTTTGCGCTTCAATTTTTCCTTAAGTAGCAGAGTAGATTAAAGGGGCCGGGATGCCATCCTGAAATTTAAGAGTTGGCTGCAGAGAAAACATGTGGATAACCACCCTCAGGACTTGTCCTTTTGCTCATCTCCTTTGGAACTGAACCCCCACAGGGATGGAGAGAATTCAATGCTGCTCTGCTTTGTGTATAAGGAGCTCTTCTCTGTTTATAAGGAGCAGGCTCTGTGTTGCTGTGGAGCCATTTGCTCCAGCCTTCCTGTTCTGCATTTTCAAACCCAGCTGTAGAAGGATCACATGCTTTTTCTCACTAGCAGGGAAATGAATTAAGTTCAGTGCAATATCTTTTCAAAGGGGAATATGATATGTATTTACACAGTCTTTAAGCAAGTTGATTTTATAATTTCACTCTCCAACACTCATAAGGTCATAAAGTTCAAAATATGTTAGTCCATATGGTCTGGAGAGAGAGGGCAAGGAGGACTTGCTGTCAAATCCTCATCAGATTTTTGTGGTTGCTTTTGGTTGGATACATCAAGCTTACTTTTGGATATTGCTTTTAGATCCTTTACAAATCATCAGTTATTAAGAAGCAGTCCTTTGGTTTGGGTTCATTATTGATTACATTAGCCTTCATAAATCTTACATCAAATTGCTGCTCATTGTCTATTTTTCCTTGTGTGAATTATGTTTGAGATGTCGCTTCTTGCTAGACTAACAAAAAAGATAGGTATCTCTGATGTTCCACAGATTTCTAGCCACCTTGCAGGTGTGCTGATTGCAAGTTCTGTAGGCTCATCAGGAGCACTGGGTTGGTGGTTGTGACAAAAATGGCACTTTCCTTGATTTTGCTGCTGGAAGTGGTGTCCTGGGAGAGATCTGTGTTTCTTCTGGTATTCACATATGGAGTGTCACACACTCTTCATGCCTTCTTTAATTTTTCTGCCATCACAAGCTCATATGTAACTGATGCTTATGTATAACTGCAGTGTTTGTTGTGCTCTGTGAGATTTCAGTCCTGGGTACAACTTTCAAATTTAATTGCTAGTGGTCGCTGAGGTCAAGAACTTAGGCAAAACATCATTTGACGCTCTTAGGAAGATGACTGCCAAAACTTTTATTGACTTTCTTCTATACTAGCTCATTTCCAGAATCTATAAGCAGTGCTCTCCTAGGAAGTAAACAAGGGCTGGGGAGTGTGGCTAATCACAGGACAGGATGGGTAACTGAGTATATTCAAATATAAGGTAAAGGAATAAAAATGCAAAAGGTGCCCTGTACTATCGGGTATGGAAAAGTAAAGTTAAAATTTTCTCCCCAGCTGACCTGAGTAGCAGTTAAACTACTTCTGTCTGTACAGTTGTTTGAACAGAAAGGAACAGGGATGGAAAAATCAATGATGAGGTTGTTCTGCAAGGTAATATCTCATACAATTATTAAGTATCTTTTAAGACAGACCTAGGAAATCTCTAAAAAGGGACTTTTCAAGATTATGAACCAGACAGATATTTCTGGCAAGTACAATTATACGCTCAGAGCTGCAACTGTGAATCTTTACAAGGTCAGTATTGACTTTCTTACTCTTTGTTCCGTGCTGCTAAAACCCATCCTTCCACTCTGCTGGATGTCAGCAAGACAGCTGGGAAGTATGATTTGAAAAGAAAAAAGGATGAGAATGAAGCAAAAGTCTTGCAAAAATTTGCTCACATTATCTGGCCTTCCAACTGTTACAGCTTTACCTGATGGAGCTACTGTGCGTCTGGTTAGTTGTTTTAAAAATGAACTTTCTAATGTGAGCCGAAGTGTTTCTACTTGGCTGCTAAGGAATAGATCAAGGTCTCAGACGTCTAACATGTACAGCACTTCCCTTCACAAAAGTGTACTGAGAAAAACTCTGCAAAGATTCTTGAGTGGTAAGGGGTTATTCTCATCTTTCACCACTGAACAACAGATATCTCCGAGGTTAAGACTGCAGACGGTAGTCTGGGCTGGAGACTTGGCATTCTTGACAATATGACTGAAATCTTCTGTGGCCTTCAGCAAATCTGGGTTCAGTCCCAGTGTCTGGGTTCCTGTGCCAAGGATCATCAAGGGTGCTGGTGTTTTGTCTAGCCCTATCTTCAGTGCTGATATCTGCACACTCTGGCATTAACTAGGCTTCCTGTTAGGCTGGTAGCAGTGCTGAACTAAGGCCATGGGGAGAGGTTTGTTAAGAGAGGTATACTTTTTTACATTGGCTTATGTACCTGGAAAATGCATATAAATTTACAGATGAACTAAGCCTTTCTCAGTGCTTAGGGAGACATTAGAAAAACTTCCGGCTAAAAATCAGGAAAAGTAATTTCTTGTTTAACAACGTCAGTTGCTTGAGTGGCAGGAAGTTACACCCACAAAAAAGGGAATTAGTAGTCATGGAAGTGAAAAATTACCAGCTCCTAGAGAAGGCAAAGGGAGAGAAAGTAATCATCTAGAGAATAGAAGCATACCCTAAATTCAGTTATCTCATTTACTGTATAATTCTGGGATGACATTTCTCATTCCCTACATTTTCCATTAATGAAATTAAGGTAGTAAGGACTTGGTAACATACTACAAATAAAAGAAATAGTAGAAGAAAATTTTTTTTCTTCAATTATTCATTTGAGTATTGAAGCTAGTAATTTTGATCTGTAAATCTGAGAATGATGTGTAATGGCTGCCTGAAACACTGAGAACTTGGATCGTTTTTATTGGAATAAATACACACCTAGTAGGGTGTTCCCAAGAAGTGTTTCTAGTCTTTTGATCTATTTTTAAATGTCAGGAATTTCATGTTTATGTTGCCAGATGAACTTGTGAGAGTCTGTGTGAGTTCAAAACCTTTTGAGAGTTTTTGTTTAATTAGAAGGGATAATTATTTTAAAAACGTCAATTTTTAATTATAATTTCACCAGGCTAAAACTCATGTTCACATGGTTAAACTCTCTTTTCTTTGTCCCTTTACTATGTTTTGGAATTGCTTCTTCCCAAAATGATGCTCAAACTTTGCCAAGTAGGGGGTGGTTACCACCAGAACAAAAATGTGCCAGATAATGTTGTAATAGTTGAACAGTATCAATGTACTTGTGCCATCCCTTAAGGCTATACTCTGTTCCTGTTTAGGTTACAGGTATAGGTGTAGCCAAAGACACCAGATTCCTATAATTATAATAGTAGTAAACTAGTTTAGTAAATGAGAATACATCATTGGTCACCTTGTGAAAATAAAAAAATGGTATTTGAAGGCAGACACTACTACAGGCCAAGAAAAATACATTGGATATAGGTGTGGGGCAATTGCCCAAGCCGCTGGGGCTGAATTCCTCAGTTATGGCTTCTCCACCCTAGAGGTGCCTACTGAAGCACTGCAGAGTGTGATTCATCCAGAGCATGTTCTCTCTCTATTTCAGCTAAACCTCCGTCAGCTAGAGCAACCAAATCCGCTGGAAACCAGCTCCTGGGTTGCTCACAGGGCAATTTGTTGTGTTATTGCCTATGTTTAGATGATTTGCAGAATAGACTTGCTGGGGCACAGTGGGTGGTACTGTCTGTCCTCAGAGCTTTGCTGAGGATGGTGTGGAGGGGCTGGAAGTCAAAGGCTGGGCTGGAAGTCAAAGGTTAGGCTGGTGTGTGTGTCTCGTCCCTCACCTTTCTGCTGTTTATGCTGTGCCTTTTGAGGCAGCCTGGCTGGACGTGCCAGGTGGTGCAGTAACCTGCCAGCTCTGCTTAGTCACAGAAGTCCTGTGAGTTTCCAGGCATCAGCACAAGGCCTTGTCCATGCCAAATTATCCAGCTCTTCTGTCTCACTAGTAATTCCTGATCGCTGTGCTGGATAGGAATTCTAAAGGACCAATCCCAAACCTTGCTCCTGCTAGTTCAAATAGCATCATCAAGGCTCAGAGAGAGAGTATTTCATTCCACATTCAGTGTTGCAAATGACTTCTGACTCTTTATGATACAAACGAGATTATTCCAGAGCAAATAGATTTGGAGCAAATCCAGTTTTCTACAGCAATGTGGCATTTTCTCAGTATCTTCACACAGATTTTGGATTGTACACTGTCATGCTGTTATTTACTTGGTCAAGAATCAGGAGGCCTGTACAATTACACTGACTGAAAGCTACAGTATAGGAAATGGGATCAGCTTCAATGTGACAAATCACCTCCAGAGTCAGATATGTAAATAAAATTATTGCAGCCTGTAACAATTGAAAAAAAAAATCACCATATCTCATTCTAAGATAATGTTTAGCTTCTGCTCAGGATGACCATCCTGACATAATGATATTCTAATAAAGCTGAGGTAGTATCATGAAGATATTCTCAGATGTCTGACCTAAAACACCACATGAAAGCATATAAACCATGCTTTCATGAAAGAAAAGTTACTTAATCTGTCAGAGTTAAGACCAGAGTGAGTAGTAATTGCCTTTACACTACATGGAAAAGAGTTTATGTAATTTGCTTGGAAGAACAATCTGTTAATTCTGATCCTCAGGAGAGCTCACTGGATTGCAGTATGTGACAAAGATAAATTTGCACTATATCACATAATCATCTCATGTCATGACCCCTTACTTCTTCAAATCATAGATTTATCAAATCATTATGGTTGGAAAAGACCCTCAAGGTCATTGAGTCCAACCTTTGGCCAAAACCCAGCATGCCAACTAGACCATAGCATGTAGTGTTATGTCCAGTCATTCCTCAAACTCCTCCAGGAGTGATTCCACCACCTCATTGGGCAGTCCATTCCAATGTCTGACCACACTTTTAGTGAAGAAATTCTACCTGAATGATGGAGAATACAAACTCTTTTCCTGAGAGGAGAAACATTTGCCATCCACAAATTGCATAAAAGGATCTATGGAAACCATGTAAACCTTTAAGGAGTTGGAGGCTATTATTCTTAGTTATAGGAAGACCAATAGCACCTGTAACTTTGCCAGAGTGGTGCTACCTCAGAGAAGATAATACCTGACCATACATTTACATGTAACGGGAACACTAAAATAAAATACCATGCACTTTAGGAGACAAGTAAGTAATAGGAGATTCAGTGGCTGTCTGATGGTAAAACTTTATGGGTTTTGGCAGAAGTTCAAAATAATGGTCATTTGAAGTTAGGGTGTTAGTTGAAATGTGAACTGTTTGGTTTCTGAGCAATTCAGAAACATGAACTGCTTTAGGACCCTAATGTTAGTGTAAATATCCAACCAATATATCAAGTACAATGTGAACCATGTTCAGCTGTGACAAGAAGCAAGAAAGGGATGAAACAAAAATGACACTCCCATCTTCGGTTTTTGGCTTTAGACTCCCTCAAGTCAGAAAATTCAGTCCTCCAAGGGACTACAAGAGACTACATCTAGCCAATTACATTTTGTATCTCTTTTCCCTGGCTAGCAAGGTCTTCAATGCTGTGTCCTCTATTATCATGTGACAGATTAGACTATATGCTGTGAAACATAGGTTAGAATTTCTTCTGTATTGAAAGCTGCAATGACATCTTTTGAACCTGAGTCGTAATTAAGTTTTATCTTGGTTTGATGTTTAGATTGATACTGAGGCCACTAGATAAGCCAAGTTAGAAGAATGTAACTATCTGAGCTCAATAATGGAGTCACATGGTCAACTGTATGAAATGTTTCAGAAAACATAATCTTTTAAAGCAGCAAGATCAGACAGAAATTGACGCATTTCCAGAATACCTGAGAGGTAAAAAAAATCAGTATGGAGAAGACTGGTGATGTATAAAATAATGTGCATATGAAATACTGAAAGCAGACAAGAATTGGACTCTTAAAATGTGACCAGGTCTCAGGGTGTTTGTGTACTTTGGCACTTGCTGCAAAAATATTTAGGCCGACTGACAATCAGGCTAAGACCCAGGCCCATTGTACTAGATCTCTTGCTATTGTTGTATCAGAAGCCAGATTTATATGCACATCTAATGCATGTCTAATGAGTGCAGAAAGACACCCAGGAGAAAACAGACAGAGATATGAGTTATCACAGTATCTAGTTTTTCATTTTGTTTTCCTTTGATTTCAAGCAGAATTTGGCTGTTAAAAAAATTAACTTTAAGATTATGTCTTTTTTTCCCCTGTGAATTCCTGAATTGTTGTTAGGTTTATAGAGCTTGAACCACTGTTCTGCTGTTGGAGATAGCTATATGGGACCATACTCGGTAACTGAAGGTGATTCACTTATCATTCTTAAGGCACCTTTTACTAAAAGGAACATTCTTAAGTACTCTAACACTTGCTCCCATTTTGTCACGTTTCTGCTGATCAAGTCTTTTGTCTGACTTTGTTCCTTTTAGAAGGATTAATTTAGTTCTGATAATCACCTTTTCATTTTTAAGCTGCACTGTGTTTTTCCTATCCATTTTCTTTCTGGACATGGCAAAGCTACAATTAATTTATTCATCCAGGTGCCTTTGCATATGGCCTGCCAGAGATCATGTCAAAAGTCCCCAGAAACTTTTACAATTAACAGTTGTAGCTATTTAGCAACTGACTATCATTAGTAGCCTCTCTGTTCAGGTTACTTAATTAGTTACAACCAATTACCAGTAGGTTGTTCTTCGCTTCTGTGCAATTTGTAATTTAGTGAAGCAGCTCTTCCCTCACCCGTTTAAAAGTCTGTTGCAGGTTGTTGTGCTCGAATGATTAATACCTGGCTGGTAGGAGATCCGTAACAGGCACTTGATCCTGCTGCGGCAGGACTTGCTAGCAAGGCTTCCTCTAATGGCAGCACCAGTGCAATTCACTCCGCAGGCAGATCAGAGGGTGAGGCTCAGTGTGATGTACACAGGCACTGGTGGGAGAGTCACCTTTTTCCCCTTCAACTGTGTGGATTTATGATAAAGCCGAGAGCTTTATCCTCCCAAGTGTTTATAATAAAAATGACTTTAAACCAGCTCATTAAAATGTCATTGTGCTGCAACAGGAGCTCCATTTTTTCCTGGGCACATTCAAAAGATCAGACTTATCAGATCTGTGCAGGCAGTATAGAAAGAGGAAACTGATGCCTCGGGTGTGCTCCTCCCTGCCTCAGAGAGCATGTTAGAGGAGGGAAGAGAAGGCTCTGGGGAGATTTTATTTCTGCCTTTCAAAAGTAGCTTATAAGAAAGATGGAGACAGATTTTTCAGCCTGTAGTGATAGAGCAAAGAGTAGTAAGTTTATATTAATTTAAACTACTTTTTTTATGATGACTGTGGTAAAGCACTGGAACTGGTTTCCCAGAGAGGTACTAGACCCATTCCTGAGCACATTCAAAAACAGGTTGGACAGGGCTCTGAGCAACATGATCAAGCTGAAGGTATCTCTGCTCACTGCAAGGGGTTTGGACTAAATGACCTTTAAAAGTTCCTTCCAACTCAAACTCCTCTGTGATTCTACAATTCTAAAATCTTTCCCTCTTCATCAGAAATGTTTCTGCTACCTTGAGAAGTCTGCTGTGACCACAAAAGCCTTTTCCTAACAATGGCTGTAGGACTTGCCAGCTTCATTTCTTGTAGGAGCCTGAAATTGAAATTCCTGTGAAAGGACGTTATACTTGCCTGAAGATGCCTAGTTCCTATCAGCTAATTAGGATTACTGAACAAGCCTTCCTCTGTCCTGTGAAACACTTGTTTCTTCAGAAAGCTGAAATTTTAGTGCTTTGATTTTAACCAAGTATTTAGTGTGTAAACTTAGAGAAGCATTTTCTAGAGCCAGAAATTTGTTGTGGTAGATGTTTGGTGAGATTCTGCAGACTCCAGACCTTTTTCTAGGGAATGCTGCGCAATAATGAATACCGAACAGAAATTATTGAATACAGGTAAATTTTAATGAACAGCACTTGTGTGCTGAACATATGTAGAAAAAAGGTTTACTTATGAAGGTTCACCTGAGACTTGTTTGTGAAGGTTCACCTGAGATTTGAACATCCCAATCTAAATGAACATTGCTGTTCTTGATATGTGCCACTTTGTCCAAATTTCTGAGCAGAGATGGGGAACAGTAAGAGAAGCTTCCTCTTAGCATAAAATACCAGTTTTGTTAATATCCAACCAAACTGGTTGATCTTTAAAGTAAAGTGAAACTTTGAAGAGAAGAGTGAAATGAAAAAATTGTAAATAATCACAGTAGTGTTTTTATGTTCTATGCCTACAGAATGGCTGGATAACACCGATGGTTATGCATTTCTTATTGCAAGATGGTCAGTACTTGACTAGAACCAAAGAAACATTGCTGGTTGCATGAGGTAGCTTTTGTAGCCTCATAACTTGCTTCTTTGTGTTTCCCAGCATATTATTTACATGGTATCTGCTTTACTTCAACTCTTCATAGCAAAAGTTCTTACTTGGTACTCAGGATGCGACCTAATAATATGTGGTAAACTACATACAAAACAAATGATGATGTTAGGATTAATTATTGAGACAAGAAGTCAAATTGTACATATGTATAAGTATTTTCAGAGACTGAAGTAATGGTATGGATTATGGTTATATTAGCTTCTTTTTACCTATTTGTTTAGATATAAAACGGAAATAGTTTTCTGAAAGTATTCATTAAGTCTATTTTAGGCTCCCTTTGGAACAGTTTTGGGTACTGATAAACTGGCAGCAGCACTATCTATGCTCCCACTGTAAGTGCAGTAACAACAGCAATTATGTGATACTGTATATGATTAAAGCTTATAGGCTTTTTTGAGTTATTCTTTAGCTGAATAGATGGCTCTGTGTAATGACATTTGCCTGTATTTCTCAAGTGACACTTTGCAGACACATTTAGTTATAACACTAAATCTATCTTTTATGAATTAATTAAGGTGGTATTTGTGTTTCTAACTCCCTCAAGGAAGAATGTAAATGAAGTATATTATGCTTAAAGTATTATTGTTGAATTGGCCTGAAAATTTCAGTTTGAGATTCAGAATGTTGCTAGTGCTGTCTGTGTCAAGAAATAGAAGATATCTGTAATCCCTCTCGTATTAAATGCACACACTATGTCTTACAAAACTGACTGCAAATTTCTGTTACAGAAAAGAGTAAAATATTAGGTAGAATGAATATCGTATTCTCTGTAAAAATATATGTATTGGAATAAGTTTTATAGTTAAGCACACAAAAAATCAGGAGATCTGAAAAATGTTGACTGTATAGCTATAATTTTCACTTTGTATTATATGTGGAGGCAAATTCTTCCATTGTGTCTTGGTTACCTATAAAAATGTGTTCAAGTGACAAACACAGCACTTTAAACAGAACACATGAGGCAGCACAGAAGCTGAGATGCCAAATAATTTCAACTACATGTAGTTACATGGCCCTTCATATTATTCTTTTTTCTTTTTTAGCCCAGAATGTAGATTTGTAAGTTCTTAATTTCTGTGCATCTTCCAGCCATGTAGTACTCAGTTAAAATAAAATGAGAAATGGTTTATTGAAGAAGATGAGCCCATGCCATTTTTGGTCCTGGGTTGTACAAGATGTTTGTCTGTTACTAGATTAAGTACTGTAATGAAAAAAGCCCATTAGCCTTGATACTGTGAATGAATCAATTGTTTATAGATTTGTAAATATGCTATCAATGAGTGTCAAGGGATCAGTAGTACAGACCTCTGCACTTGCACTCTCTTCTTCAATGGAAGTGCTCAAACACTTCACGTGTGGATGAGTGTACTGTGGGTTTTAAAGAGGGAGAAATTAAGACCGGGGTGACTGGAGAATTTTGCAAGTAACTTGTGATTATTCAGGATGCTATTCATTAGTCTTGAGCACAGGAGCCTCAGAAAGTCTTACAATTTTACAATACATCAGCCTTCTCAAAATTTCAGATACTGACAATGGTTGCATATTGAAAGGCACTCTTACAAATTTGGTTAAGGAACGGCCACCTGAACGTGGCAAAAACTTATTAGCACGACCCAATTTTTTCTGTGTGTCAAGCTCTGACTGAGACATATCCAAAAAAAGGGCATGGAATTATCTGCTTGCTTGTAAGTCCTAGGGTGTCCCAATTTTTTTTTAAGATGCAGAAATGCAATCACATTTCTCTTTTAACTGTGATTTAAAAAGGCTGAATTTTTCTATGGCAGACAATATCTTAGTCTGACCCAAATTCACTCTTTTTGGAGCTGCCTTGCTGGAACAAGATGAACAAATGTCAATCCTTGTTTTCTGTTTTCATGGGAATAGATGAGAGCGGATATATTTCCACCAATAAGATTTGGAGGGTGACGTGTAATGTTAACATGCAAATCAGATTGAGATGATATTTCTGTCAGGGGAAATTAAAACTCTTCCATGAATTTCCCTCATCATTCCTTTCATTTTCTGCATATAAGCTCCATGTAAAACTGTCAGGCTGCTAATTAGGCAAATTATAGGGACCTTCTCATATGAAAACTAATGCAATTTCCAGCGAGAATTTCAAATGAAGATGCCCACAAGGAAGACAGAAGTCTGAACTCGTTTTCCTTTATTGAGACTGATTTATAAGTACACAGATTTTTCATTGTCTAGTCTTGACAGCAGCAAGAGGATCTAAAGGTGGACTTTCTTCCAATGAATATGTCTCCGAAAAATACTTGTCTTCCAGAAAGTAACGTATTTAAATGTAATATAATTTTTAAAAAAATATTCCTGCTTAGCTCTGGTAAAATTATGCAAGCTGTCTGCATATTGGATGATTTTTATGAGAAGTCGTGAACTGGTGAAAGTTTATCCAAAATCAGCACAGACTTGTAAAGCTGGCAGCAATCTTTCCTGAGAGACAGTTTGTGGGAAAAGCCAATTATAAACTAGGTTTCATAATTTGCTGCAAACCCTCTGTGCAGAGCTCTACAGAGAAACAGAATTTTTCACTTTTAAGGACATGGGGCAATAATAAAAAAAATGTGACCATCAGCCTTTGTCCTTTTAAAAGCAACAAATAACATTCAGTAAACAGAGAAGAAGCTGGGTAAAATGTAGTAAGCTATGTAAGAAGGAGCCACCTCTCAAAACAATCAGGGAGAAGGTTTTGGGGTGGGAGAGTCAAAGAGGAATACAATATATGAAATAAACTAATTTTTACAGTCAGAAATATGTTGACATAATATCCTTATACTTCCGTAAGACATTTTTCTCAGTCCTGCATTATACCCATATAAAAAGGTTAACATTTCTCAAAATCAGTGTATGTTGAATGAACCTAATTTAGAAGAAGCTTATTGTAAAATTGAGAAGGTGAATCCTGTTGACAGGTCATCCGGTTGACTATTCCTGGTTGAGGTATCCAGGGATTGGTTTATAACCTATATTTAATATTTTTGCATCACTGATGCAGAAGGGGGAATCTCAGACAACTGCTTTGGTGGGGCTGTGAGGAAATCACCCTGGCCCTGGGAACTGACCTGCTCCATCTCCACTGGGCTGGGATGGAAACTCTTCCCAGATCCTGCAGCGCACTCTTCCTGGTTCCTCTTTAAAATTATTAAATCATATCTACCAAAATTTACAGCTCACACTGAGGTCACATTTTAAGCCGGCAAGGGGCTTTACCGAGTCATGTGAAGGATGTTTGAGAGCAGGCCTTGCTGTCTGTGTATTTAATGCAGTTTAAGTTTACTTTCTGAGCAGACAGAGGATTGTCTCACCAGTAATACTGGGCAAGTGCCCACAGACACGAGTGCTCCTTGTAGGAAAAAAAAGCTAGCCAAGGCCAATGTCCTGAGGAGGGGACATCCCTCAATCCCACTGTCTTGGTGAAAAGGCAACTAATTTAGACATACAATCTATTTTTCTCAGTCACATACTCTTCTTAACCCCTTAGGAAATGATCCCCCAAACCCTAATTTTACTTCTGCAAGTAGGACTGATTATTTTCAATCTATTTTTCTGTGCATGTCTGATAACTGCTCCTTTCCTTCACAACCTTGTCATTGTGAAGTGGAGACTAAAAATATAATTATCTGCTTCCAAATACTGGTCCCTGTGATCAGTCTGGGAAAATCGTTAGTATTGGAAGATGGATTGCCGTTTATGCTTATTATATTGCAGTGAAAGGTTTTGAGGGACATTATGGGAACTAGGTAACCACTTCCTCATAAAATGGCTTGGAGCAGTTGCTGGAGGTGTGGTGCATTCACCTCAACCTATTAATGAAATAAAACCATATAGAAATAATCTAGGAAGGAGAAGCACAGCCAATATACAGGAGAAATGTTTCATTTTCTTCTTAACCTTTAATTAAGCTTCAAGCAAATATCTAGGGGCATTGTGGAGTCTTAATTTCCTCATTGCTTGAAGGGTTAATCTCAGATGTGTCTGCAGAGTGTACTGCTGTTCAAGTGAAAGCTCTGAGTTGCTGGCAGGGATCAATACATGAAGTGATGTTATCTACAGGGTAACACTAGACAGAGAAATGTTTCTCTCATTTTTCACATGGTGTAAACCTATGCCTTTCACTAAACTGAAGTGATTTGACTTTGATAATTTGCATTTTGAACATTGGTCCAACTACCTCCACCATTAATGAATGTGTTTACCTTTTTGACAGCTGAGTCAATAACAGGATTCATAAAATATTGTAGCTATGACATTACATAGAATTTTCATTCTTAAATCCTTGGGTTTGGTAGTACTTGGATATAATGAAGTAGAATTTTATATCTACCTACATCAGGGAGAAAGTTCATATTTTTATATCTATACAGCTGCAAGGATATGATGCCCACCCATACTCACCTTTAATTCTGTTACCTTAACAGCCAAATAGGAAAGCCGTCTAGGAATAGTAATTCTGTAAGTTTAGGGTAGTAAAGTTCTAGTTTTCATATCACAGCTATACTGTCCTCTCTTGGTATTTTCATCCATTTAGTTGCTGAAGAATCTTGCTGCTTTATCACAGTTTTTCTGAGCATTCCCATGATTTCCAGGAGATCTGGACCAGCATTAATACGTTTTTATTATCAAAAGGTCTTACCCAGCACAGGACACTTAATATGTGAGTAGAAGAGCCAGATGTGCTGACAGCAGATTACAGGTCTCCTTCCACAAGGACTGAGGGCATAGAGAAGTTTCTGCTGACACCACTGGGAGAAGGTGCTAAGAGTGTGTTTATCACCATCTTGCCTGAGATCATCACTGTAAATGACAGGCCATAGTTTCGGAAACTTGTGACAAACTGCCCAAGGTATTTTTGAGATTATAGTGATGCAAAAATGGGGTCTTTTTTTAAGAGAAGAGGAATAGGAAAGGGCAGGTAAATCACCTTCTTCTGATGTCCATTGCATTTCTCTGGCCCCTTGGGCTCACAGGGATGTCTGTGTAAGAGTAGTTTTTCAAACAAATTTTATCAATAAAACCAGAAATTATTTTCTGTAGATATTGGAGGTACTTACCATAGCATGCTTGCTTGGGAGAAGCAAGACCCTTTCTGAAAATACCCAAGCCAGCTCTTGCTCTGTCTCACTGCTTTCCTGGGTTGATTTTCAGTTCAGAGGCGAAGCTCCCAGTCCATATTCCTTCAACCTGGACATTACATCAATATTCACAGCATGGTGGCACTGTGTGGGCTGAAGGATGGGTGAGGAAAGGGTGGGGGTGCCAGACAACAACAAAGTTGAGGTATAAGGCATACAAAATAATTCTTGTTACTCCTGGATAATGTGCCTGTATACACTGGAGACCCATGCCTGCATCTCAGCCAGCTGATGGACTGACCTCCCTTCTCTCCTGGTTCATCTTCCAAATTTCTGACCAAACAGGGAGCTTCCTCTGACTGTGGATGCCGCCATCCTCTGAGCTCCTTCAGCCCCCTCATGCTGCCTCTATCCTGTCAGTCACTGTCACTGTCAGTCCTGTCAGGACTGCATCCTCCAGGGTGAACAACTTTGGAAAATAATCATCAGTCAGGCCTTATCAGTGAAAGTGAAGATGAGGATTCTCAGGATAATTAATCTATCGACACATTGCTTACTGGTGAATTTCCGGACTCTAGGCTGTGCTCAAGTTTTCACCCAACAGCTAAATCAAGCAAATTCAACATCCACAGCTGCATCTAAGTAGTTTGTTTCATATGTAGAAACACTGTGTGTCAGGTGGGGAAGGAGAGAAAAAATTAGCTTTTTTCCTCACTGGTGAGTTTGAGAGGAACAAGAGAAGGGTTTGTACCTGAGAAATCTCTTGCTGTTTTAGATAATGGAACCAATTTTTCCCATAAAGTTTTACCTCCTCACATTTCATGTGTGTCTGGAATGGAGAACCCTGCCCCGCCCCCCGCCCCACTCTGCAGTGACTAATTATTGAACTATGCTCAGAAAAAGCTCTATCACATGGCAATCAAATGGGAACAAGAAATTATTACAAATTACACTGTAGGCTAGCTGCAGTGGCAACAAGAAGTCTTTAGAAACCCAAAACAAGAAAAAGAATCACTTGGTAAATACATGTGAGATAATTAATTATAGAATCTTGCCTGTGCTGGTCTTCTAGACCTAAATATTTTGCTTAATTTTAAATATTTCATTTACTTGTATGGCTTGACACAATTTTCTTCTTCTGATGTGCGTTCTTATCAGATCATTGAAGAGAACTGCCTTCACTCTCCCTTGTCCTCTTTTCCCTCCAGTTTGCTTTTGGATAATTTTAAAGGTGTACTTGCTCTTTTTACTTAGAGTAGTACTTCAATACATTCAGACTGTGTTTGACTCCACAAAGAATTTCTTTTGCCTCTGTGATTTCAGAGAGCCTGAATTTATAGCCAAATATCACATATATATATATCTATATATCTATACATATCTATATCTAGATATATACATATGTAAAAATTAAGATGACAAACTGTAGGGAGAAATGTCTTTGAACTGTCATGCTAATGTAATTTTATTTTTGAAGCATATTTGGTGACCTGTGGCTCATTGTTTTAGTGCATTAGCTTTGCATTTGCTGATCTGGCCTTGGAAGCAGAGGCATGGGTGAAAGTCTGCATACTTTTGGTGTCACAGCCGTTCTGCTCTGGAGTCTGCAGATCTACAAGCCAGGCCTAGAGATTACTCCAGACTACAGGCTCAAATGGGAAGGGAGATACTGCTTCTAGTTCTTGTTGTCTGCTGTCTGAGCTGAGAAAGCAACCCTGTAGTGGGTGTAACCCACAGCAGCCTTTATTCAACAACATCTGCCGTGTGATCCGTAAGAGTGACGGGAGCACAGGTCGAAGAGTATTACCTTAACGCCCTTTGAGCATATTCTCAGCTACAAACAGGGCATGCAGGTACATGTCTCTGCCTCTGTGCGTGTCAAAGTCAGATCATGCTTTCATTCTTCTTCTTGGATCAAGGGAGGGTGGGAAATCTCTGAACCTCAAAAGTAAGGAGAGGCTTACTTTTGAAAGGATGTGCAGCCTTTCCCTGGATGGACACAGCCTTGGAAAAGCAAAAGGCTTAAAAGCAAGGGAGTTCTGCCCCTTTTTGGGTTCTCTGTGTCTTCACACTTCTACCAAGGCCAGGCTGTTGAACCTTTGAACCAACATAAGGATAAAACGCACACTGTTTTTGGTTGTGCCTGTGAGAAGAGTGATCAGTCACCCTGTGGATTGCTCAAGAGATCTGTGAAATGTCTCCAAGCTGTCACAGAAATGAGACTGTAAAGGTTTTTCTTTCATTATTATTATGTTGTCTGTTTATTTCAATTCAAGTACTGATTCAAGCACCTTTTAACATTTGCTCGACAACACTTGTTTACCTAATTTTCTATTACAAAGTTTTTAGTGTTCCAGATACAAATTTGAAAAGGAGTAAGGTGGCTAAAGATGTGGACAGACTTTGAAATTTCTAAATTTTGAGATAAATCACCTGCCTGTGAATTGGGCGTCTCATTGACTTCAAAACTCTGACGCTTTGTAGAGCTAAACTTCAAGGGCAAAAGTTGCATGTCCTTGAAAAGTCTTTTTGGAATTTTCCATTTGGGGACAATAATTTTCAATGACTGGGGACAAGGAGAAAGCTGCAACTGATTAGCTGACAGAAGGGAAGTCTCAAGGAGGGATCTTTTTAATGGATGTAAGAGGAGAGGGTGCAAAAAAGGATGGAACCAGGCTCTGTCCAGCAGTACCCAGTGACAGGATAGAGGCAGTGGGCACCAAACTCCTGAAATACAGGAGGTTGCCTCTGAACATTTTTCACTGTGAGGTGACTGAGCACTGCCAAAGGTCACCCCCAGAGTCTGTGCAGTGCCCATGCTTGGAGACTTTTGTAATATCCAGTTTTAGGGAGCTTTCTGGACACTGTCCTTGGCAACATACCAAGGTGATTCTTCTTAACCAGGAGGCTGGACCAAATGGCATCCAAATGGCAACTTTAACCATTCTGTCATTATGTGATTCTCTGGTGCTGTTATCACACTTGGATGTAATTTATGTTGGAACTTTATTAACATTGTTATTTAGCTTGTCATTTTGGAGACCTACAATACTGCTTTTGCCAGTTATTCATAAATCTGTATCTCATTCTATTACCTGTTTCAGTTTGAAGTCATTAGTATTTCAATGGTTTTCCATTGGTTTAAAAGGAATTTTGACTATTTGTCTCTAGTCCTTCCTGATCCTTCATGTAGCCTGAAGTTTCTGCAACAATGCAATAATAGAAAACTAAGAGTCAGTAGCACTCACATTTTTCCCAGCAAGTTTAGTTTGTAAAGCATTAAAACATCCTTCTTTGCCCACAGATGAAGGACAAATTTACCTTGAAGTTACAGAAGCAAATCTCCCTTCTATCAGATTTGTTGCATGGTAAGTAATTTTATTTTGCTATATAAATTCGAGGCTGCTATAGTAGTAAATGTAATTTGCCCTTTCCTTTTCTTGGATGTTACATTTTGGTGGCAATGCGTCAGTAGGAAGACTTCAATGAAGACATGATTGTCCCGCTCTGCTCTGCACTGGTGCAGCCTCACCTCTAGTCCCGGGGGCAGTTCTGGGTAGCACAATACAGAAAAGACATTAAGCAATTAGAGGGTGTCCAAAGCAGGGCTAAGTTGGTGGTGAAGGGCCATGAGGGGAAGACTTATGGGGAGCAGCTGAGGTCACTGGGTCTGTTCCACCTGGAGGAGACTCAGGGGAGACCACACTGCAGTTACAACTTCCTTGTGAGGGGAAGAGGAGGGGCAGGCACTGATCTCTTCTCTGGGGTGACAGTGACAGGACCCAAGGGAATGGCCTGAAGTTGTGTCAGAGGAGGTTTAGGTTGGATGTCAGGAAACCATTCTTCCCCCAGAGGGTGGTTTGAGCACTGGAGCAGGCTCCCCAGGGAAGTGGTCACAGCACCAACCCTGACAGAGCTCAAAAATTGTTTGGACAATGCTACTGGGCACATGCTGTGATTCTTAGGGATGGTGCTGTGCAGGGCCAGGGGCTGGACTTTATGATCCTTTTGGGGCCCTTCCAACTCAGCATTTTCTGTGGTTCCTAGTTCCAGGGTACTCTGTACTCTCTCACATCGAACTAATCTAGATTGGTTCACAACTGGAATCATGGGCACTGAGGACAGTGAGGGACTCAGCAAAGCAAAAAGCTGACACTAGCTGGTGGGGTTAAACTCCCCGCTAACCTACTCTAGTGAAAGAGACAAAAATGGGCCAGCCCAGCAAAACCAAAATGACAACAGATTAAAAAATTCCCTGGCCACTAGGCATGTAGGTAGCAAGACAGAAAAGAAATGTTGTTAGACCAATAGTTTGTGCTATTTGATACTGGGTGCATTGATTTTACATTATGCTTTTATACACAAAGGACTGTATTTAGTGTTTGAATCCCACACAACAGCACGACACATCTGTTAATTCCTTGCAATAGTGGCATCACCATACAAGAGACTTCCTAATGCTCAGCCTTGACTGCTATCAAAGGGAAATATCTGAGTCACATAGAGCATAATAATGAGAGAAACAACTCAGATGACCTACTTCTTACCCGTTACCTTCAGGCAGTAGTACTTCTGTGCTTGGAAACCTCAAGGGCAAGCATCCCACAGCAACCCTAAGTTAAGAAAGTGGTGAGGTATTTTGGGGGTTAAATATCCTGATCAGGAAGAGGCCTCCACGGTCTGAAAAGAGGTGTGGGAGGTGGGGTTTCTGGACTTTGGCTGATGTTCCTGGGGAGTTCTGCTGGAGAGTAGCATTTTCAGAAATTTAGAAAAGGGAAGGAAAAGAATATTTTATCACAGACAGTTGTCATGAAAATAAGTGAATTAAGCCAACACACATGTACACACCCTGAGAAGCAGATTCAGAGACCTATTTACTGTGGTGGATTACCTTTGTATCCCACTGTAATTCACCTTGGGGCTCTGATGGAAATGTAAATGAGCAGCAGTCATGACTCTAGCTGCTCTCTGAGCCAGAGGTGGGGGGCAGAGTGCAAACTGTCCTGTGTTTCCACAGATATTTCAACTGAGGGGGTTTAAGTATGCTTTTGGCTGTTGCATCAAAAGAGGATGGCAGGAGAAAAGGAATCTCTCATGGCCTCTGCTTTTCTCCTCTGCATGTATCTCTGTCCATCATGAGGAGAGGATAGCAAGAGAGACTGTTGGAGAGGATGCAGAGGAGGAACTGTGCAGACTGTCTGCTCTTGGGCCCATAAATAATACACAGGTACGTATAGTTTCAGCTGATACTGCCTAAGTGTGATTAGGTTAGGAACAGGGTAGGAGGGAGGGTTTGGTGTCTTGCAGTGCTGCAAAACAGACCATGTTACCTTGTAATCTTGCTAGAAATTCCTGGCTTTGGCTTAAGCAGAAACAGGATCCCCCTTTAGAAGGAGAGTATCTTCCTTCAAGAAGGATAAGGTTTCATACCCTAGCCCTTGGTAGAAGGTCCTTCACCTGCTGTTCCCATTTCTTCACAGGAGTATGAGGAGGTAAAAGAGGTAATAAAGGTATCATCATTGCTCTTGCTCAAATGCAGGAGATGGGAAAAAGCCTCATATATGCAAAAGTATTTTTCTGCTTGCTTTAAAAGTAGATCTTGTCATATTAGCCTCACTTTATTATAAATTGCAGCTATTCTGAGGGAAACTGAGGGAAAGATAGCTGTAGAGTATCCCTGGATAAGTGTATTTTATCTGCTTTTTTTAAAGGCTGAAGAACAGCAATGGAAAGATGATCATATTTCCTTGGCATCTCCATAACCTATTTATTTCAGCTGCTTCAAGTTACTAGTACCATCACTAGTACTATCAAATTGAAATTCATGTGAAGGACCTGGTTTCTTTCTCCCTCTCTGCCCCCATCTCTTCCAATTCCTCTCCCCTTTCCCCTTTGCCTTTCTTCCCCACTTCTCTTTTTCTCCCCACTCTCCCCGCTCCTCTCCTCCTCTACCTCCCTCTATTTCCTTCCCTTTTTATCTTCTGCCCCCTCATGTCTTGCACTTTCTCTGTCCTACCTTTTCTCATAAGAAAACATGCTGGCTGGTAAGGATCTTCCTGAAGGGCTAATTCAAGGATAAAGGATAGTATTTATCTGGTCACAAGAGATTTTCTTTCATTCAATTTTAAATAAGAAAACATAATTTATACAACATAAATAATGTTAGCTTTCAAAAATATACGGGAGAATGGCAGTATGTCTTGCTGAGCACAATCTAAAACCTCTTGTGTGAGCTGATCAAATTAAATAAAGCTCTTGTGCTGTCAAAGTTTGAAATCTACTGGTGTGCCAACATTCATTCTTCAGCTCCATATTTAGCTTTGCAGGCAGACAAGGTCAGTTGTATCTGATTGATTCAGCTTCTGTCTTATAGCAATAGCAGACGGTTGTTTCTCTAAGAAAAAGGGTGTTTTCCCCTATTTTCCTCCCACAGCAGAGCAGCTGATTTGGTCTCCTTCCACCAGATGGCAAGCTTTAACCAAGGGAAAAAAAAAGTTTTTTGCAACTATCCATGTACCTTAGGGGAGAGGGGGAAGCGAGCTCGGCTTAGTGTTTTTTTTTTTTTTTTTTTTTTTTTTTTTTTTTTTTNTTTTTTTTTTTCCTTCTTTCTGTTTTAAAAAATGTTTTTACTATAAGAGGCTCACATCCATCTTGTGGCATGATTTGTAGTGTTTGGAAAAATAAATCAATAGAACAACATTTGCTGTCAGCTACCGAGTAACTGACAGGTGTCGTCAAGGGAAGCAAAAAATGGTTTAGAATATATGATCCATCCCCAAATTTCACCTAACAGAGACAGAATAAGTGCTCCTAAACAAACAAATGGGTTTAGTGATTCCAGTAAAAAATGAGAAGATATTAGTAAGCTCTCAGTGCTGCATAACTGACTCTGAGTTCTGGTTATCCCCAAACCCCACATTAATCCCTACCTTTGACTCTCAGGAAGGAACTGCTCTGCCCTGTATTTCTGCTATTACAACCTGCCCTTAATGCATGGACAATGCACAGAGCAGAGAACTGTGCTTGCTCTGTTCAAGCTACATTATCTCTTCAGTCCAGGGCAGTCTATGTCTCAGATCTCCTGGGAATGGAGTTAATGCCTGCTTGTATTAGTGCAGCAGACTTTATCTGCTGTGTTAAAGGTGCTAATTTTCACTCCTTATATTTTATGGACTGGCTGCTCCAGCTTCACAGGGGAAACAGTTATGTCACCAGGTTTTGCTTGGCATTGGTGACCCAGCCATGGAGTGTTACAGTCATGTGTTAGGACCGACTCTCCCTAGTCCAATCTGGCCCTGTGGATACAGAGATATCTGCTGTGTCTCCAGCAACAACAACTCCAAGGGACTCTGCAGCTTTTGGGTTAGAAAATCTGGCACAGGTAAAATCAGAGTTGCAAGTTCCTTCACTACTCTTTTTTTTTTTTTTTTTTTTTAATTAGCACTTCTCTCCTCCTGAGGTCGTGGGTGCATCCCCTCTTGGTAATTCGGCTCCAGGAAATAGCATGGTGGGAGCCTTGGCAACCCCAGGGGTTGCTGTGCCCATCCCTGTAAACAGAAAAGTGGTACCCAGTTGTTGAAGAGGAGAGACATGACTGGCTAGCATCATGAAAGTCTTCAAAGGGTAGAGGGGAAATAAAATCTACATTTCAGCTGCTGATCTAATGACTGGAGAAAAAGAGTTCCCAATTTTCCCTGTAGGTTCTTTTCGAGTAAATTACACTTCCACTATAGACATTTTTACAAGTTTGAAAATAGCTTTACCTGTGTCCTTATACCTGTTTCTTAGCTCTTTCTAAAGAATAAACTTCTAAAAAGTAAATCAATGCCACAGACATTTGTATGATTATGCCAGATGGGCCTGAGGGAAATGTATGTAACAAACACAATTATGTGGCAGTTTTTAGAGTAGTCAAAACTTGTGAGCTCCAGTTCTGAGACTGGAAAATAAATACATACATTTTAGATATTTTTGCATTTCCTGGTTCATGGTTTTAATCTTTTTCTCAACATCATGGGAGGTTGGAAGCCTTTGTTTTTCCAAAAGTGGGAACTCATTCTTCTGTTCTGACTCATAGAACTGAGGCTTTACAAAAGGCTCAGGATTGATTATACTATGAGGATTGAAGAGCTGCAGCAGTGCAGATTGCAGTGAAATGGAACAGCTAAGGAGTACAGGTGGCAGGCTGTGGGTGTCTGGCTCTGTATTTATGCTATGAGGGCTTAGCTTGTGCTTCATTTCTCTCAGGGAGAGGATTATGGGCTTTGGAGTTTTGTACTGTGCCTGGGGTTTGTGTAGGTCTTAGATTTTTTTTTTTTTCCTTTTGGATAAAACACTGCAATTTCATGCGGTGCCTCTGCCAGAGCTCCAGGCATGCCTGGGGAAGTTGTGAATGCCCTCTGTGACTTAGGCATCCCTGACACACACATCTCCTCTCTGGAAACAAGCAATATCTCTCCAAAGCCATGTAGGTTTGACCAACAGCACGACTCATGTCACTTGCTTTGCTGTCACTCATCTTACTTTTCTGAATTAAGGGAGCTTTTGAAAGCATTAAGAGAGCTTTTGTCACACCAAGGTGACAGAAGTGCAGCCAGGTAGGAGCTGTTTGGTGCTTCCAAAGACAACGTGTCCTCAGGGAGATATGGGAGCCCACGGCCCTTCCCAAGCTGTTCTCAGCAGAGCAGCAGTGTGCCAGCTTGGCATGTTTCTAAGTGTAAGGACAGCGAGGTTATTTTTGCACTGGGCCTCCCTTCTCTGCTGCTACTTAAAAAGGCACTGCAGTGGTACAGAGAGTCACAAGAAGATTGTTTTTATTTCTGCTCTTGCTGTGGGCTTTGGCTCTGTGAACTTTGCTTTGGTTTTCCCAGTGTGAGTTAATTTAGAGATCACTTGCTTTTGTGACAGAATGCAAGGGATGAGGCCAGTGTGATGATTTTGGAACAAGATTACAAAAACTAGGCCAAAATTGCCCAGAAAGAGAAGTATTTTTCCTTCATTGCATCCAGTAAGTTTGAATACTATACTAAAGTGAAAATCGCCAAAAACCTTGAACGTATTTATGTCTTTTACTTGGTTTTAATTTTACTATTGGTCTCATAAGTGAAATTCTGCAGAGTCTGAATTTCACCTTTTGTTTTATAATTCAATTGTTGATATACAAACTAAAATAAAATCAGATTCCTTTTCCATATTCATAATGGCTCTGCAGTTCTGAAAGAACTTGACTGCAATAAACCAATGCAAATAAAAATTCTTTTCTCTTCTGCTAAGAAATTTCTGTAATAAAAGTCCAAGAAAATGTAAAGGATTGAACATTACATAATACCTTTTCAAGGGTAGGAATGGATTCTGAAGTCATGCATCTTAGTAAAAAAAATGCTTTCAGTTCCCCTCTGAATGACATTTTTCACTCTGTAGGGTTTGTTTAAGTACTAATCTGTCAAGCATGGAGAGAGCTGAGATCACTGGTCTAAGTAATTTGTGGAGAGGAGACAACCCTTCTACCTGAAATAAATCTGAGCTTTCTTTGAAAGACGTGCTTGAATCAGAAGGGCTGGGCTGGCTGGTGGCTGAAACCACATGTGATGTTTGATCTCAGATGTGTGGAAAGCAGCCCAACAGAAGTGTATAAAAGACGTATCTCCAGTAGGCTCAGAAAGATTCCAGCGCTGCAAATGAAGGCGTGGTCGAATTTTCGAGGAAAGTGCTGGGTGTACTTGCCTTGTGCTCAGTCTTTTCTGAGATTTCTGAGTCGGCCTGGAGTCAGGGTCCTGAAGTAGATGAACCTTTGGTATAAAATGTATGGCTTCTCTCATGTTATATGTTTGCAAATATTTTCTATGCTGTTATCTGTTGACAATATTCTGAACTCTCTTATTTTATTTACTGAGATAAAAAAACTTGCTACTGATGCAGGCTACTAGTCAATCTTTCTTCTTCAAATAAATGTTTTTCTGTTGTTACTGCCTCTCTCTGCCACTGCTAAAATAAATCAGAATCCCCATCTCAATGCCTGTAGAGACAGGAACATTTAATTTATAGCAATTTCCTTTTCTCTTCATGGTTTCTACTAAACAGAACATGCTGGGTCTCAACCTGCATTTGCATTTATGCTAAATTACAAGCAGAACAATCAATACAAGTCCCAGATCATGCTGCCCACAGCTGAACAGCAGCAAAAAAAGAAAACTGACAAGGAAATCTTTCCCACCCAGTCAGCTTGCTACTTGTTCTTGTTAATACACTTTAACAGATGGCATTTAGCCATCTATTTATTTATCATGGTGGTCTTGGAGTGCCTCCCAAGAGTTGTGGAGATGAAAAGAGGACCATATCCTTAGACACCTTGTGAATCTTCCTTGTAAGGCAGTCTCAGCTAGCCACTTCTCAGGGCAGGTCAAGCCAGGCAGGGAGGGTGTCTGGGCAGTATCTCCTCTTTGAGTGCCCAGAGAGATGAAGACAGGACCTCCCTTCACACAGGACTGCTCCTGGTGGGACCTCCACTGGGGTGGTTGCTGCGAGCACTCATCCCTGACCATCACACTCCTCCTTGGTGTGTGTGTGCCTGCCCTCCACCTCAGCCACCAAGTGAGTGGACCCAAGGTGACTGCCCAGAGGAGTGGCCTTAGTGCTGGAAGGCTGCTGAGACTGTGTTCTGCTGTGACCACTCCAGCCCCTGAGTGACATCTACTCTGTCCTGCCACCCACCTGCCGAGCTGCTACTCATGTGGCTGAAGGCCCTGCTAGGTCTCTGTGCATCCCTCCTCACAGAGCACACCTGGGAAGGTGTTTGCTGCTTTTGCCTTGGGTCCCATGCTGGACTTAAGCAGAAGAGCATCTCTGTGATCCTGCAGTTAGCAGCCACATCCTGCAGAGCTGCAGGGACTGACTGAATTGACAGGATTAATGTGACTCCAGGGGGTGTCCCTGAAGCTAATCAGAAGATGCTGGTCCTAATGAATGAAGCACAGTGGAGACAACTGGTATGCTAAATGCAGTGAATGTCCCCTTTATTGTAGCTATAGTGCTAGTGATTAAAACATTACTCTGTTGGATGCAGCTAACTCTCAAGTTAATTCTTGAGTTGAAGAAGGAATAGCTCATATAATGTCAGCTGCATATGTAATGGCAGTCACTGCTCAGGATACTTGTATTTTTTGATCAAGGGTCATGCTGTAATTGATGCAGGTTTTGGGGACTATGGCTCCAGCTCCTGCCTTGTCTCCCATGGAGCTTCTACTCAGAGCCTGCTCCACGTCTCTACGAAACAAGTAGGTTCAACAGAAATGAGATGAATTAATCATTTCCCCTGCATAAACTGATGCTTATAATCCTGGCTGTGATTTCCTGTTATGCCTTCCCTTCTGCAGAGAACTTTATTCCCTACTGAGATGAAATAAAATGAACCAAACCATTGTCAAAACAATTCAAAGCGCTCTGCTCCTTTGAGCAGAGAGATCAGCTCTATAGCCTACTTTGCCTGTTAACTCCTCAAACTGCTGAAGAAACAGATGCAGGAAAAATGATAGCGTGACTAATATTATATATTAATTTTAACTGATGTGTTTGCTTTGTTGGTAACTAAACATCATGTGAAATATACCTTTCTGTCCTGGCAAATGCCCCACCTTAGAATAAATCAAAATCTCTGTGTACCTGCAGATTATTGGCCAGCATCCAAATGAGCTATTGAATAAACAGGCATGAAATATCACATAAAAGACACACAAAAAATAGCAGCTGTGAAGAATGGGCCCTCAATCTCTGTTCAGTCACATGGTTAGATCAGAGAAGCTGTTGGTTAAACCAATGCCAATCACACTAAAGGTGCAGCACAGCTTCCCAGAAGGCATCAGCTTGGGGTTCTCTGGTCTAATGACACAAAGTGTTTGTGAGTATGTTTGGGACAGAGTCCCTCATAACACACCTTGGTGTAGTGGATAGCCAACCAGCCAGGCCCTTGAACAAACAGCAATCTCATGGTTACTAAGTTATTGATGTATGTAAGACCAGTAAGATTTGTTTATTTTGCATATAAAGGCTTTTCTTTTTTTTATAATTTATTGAATTATTGCTCCTTACAGAGCTCTCTTAGCAGCTCCCATTCATCTTTCCCCCAAAATCCTATAAGTCCATGAGGGAATATAAAAATTTATATTTACATTTCACTTTTGAAAAAGGCTAAATATGATAATGGTCAAGAATGTGTTTTTAGCGGGGAATAAAATGTTATTATTCATCCTGTCCTTAGCAAAATCTACTTTTCTCCTGTCTTGTCTTTCTAGGGGTTCTTTCCCCCATTATCTACATTATGCTAATTAGTTCCTAACTTCTACTTTCTCTTTTTCCCTCTCTCCTACTTAATTAACACAGTGGATGTTGTCTTTTGTCTTATGGTTACAATGAACAAGGCTCCTGTGAAAACAATATTTTTTTTAAACCTTTTTAATTGAAATGGCATGAATTCAAAGATTGTCAGGCAGTTCTAGTAATTTTGTCACATGAATGATGCTTTGGAGACTCTTCCCCCAAAGCACATCTAAAAACCCCCAAACTAGCTTTTTGCTTACGCAGCAACTGTTGTGCAAAGGAACATAAGAAAAGGCAAGGCATTAAAGAATAATTAAATATTTTCTAAATTTTGGCAGTTGCACATAGAATGTTGCATTCAAGTGTGGATGCACTCTAATTCACACAAATGTCCTTCCTCTAAGGTAGAAAAGAAGCCTGAGGTACAGACTGTTTTTAAAGATTGGTGCTAGGTTCCTGCCCATGGTGTATTTCCATATGAAGTTTCCATAACTTCTTTTCACCATGCAGTTAAATCCTTCTCCTCAGCAAGTGGGCTCTAGATATTTTGATCCTGCAGGTCAAAGCACTTCCCTAGTTACCGGGATGAGGAGGTGCTGGAGTGAGCAACCTCTCCAATCCCACTGAAGTTGGATTACTCATCCACGTGGGAAGCAAACCAGAGGCTGGGGAGGACAGCAGGGCAGTGACAACCAGAGCTCAGCCAAGAGGGGGTGGACACTGACTGGCTGCTCTGCTACTTTGTTGTTGTGGCTCCTGTGATTGCTGGCCCATTCCAACTGAAATTTCCATGGCTTTGCCTATTTGTCTGTATCGGAAGTTTTGTTGTCAAAGGCAGCTCCTGCTCCTGTGGTGTTTTCACTTTGTTCACAGAGCCTCCTACCTGTGCCTGTGTAGTACACTGCATTGCTGGGGACCTGTGGGGTGTGACGTTCATTCAGGGCATGGCTGTCACTCCACAAACTACATTAACAATTGTTGTTTGTGTTTTCACTGAAAGACAAATCTGAGCAGGTTGCAGTAAGATGTTTAATAACAGCTTTTAGTAGATGCTTTGAGTTTGTTTTTTTTTTTTTTGGTTTTTTTTTGGGTTTTTTTTTGTTTGTTTGTTTGGTTTTTTTTTTTTTTTCTCTAGCACCCCATAAACAGCTCAAAAACTCATCTTCTGCTTTAAGTGTTACCCAGTGCAGGGTGCTGGCTGCAGAGCACAGTACCAAACACAAGAGATTAAATACTGCTGTATGTTTCTCTCCACTTATGCTGCTAAAGCAGATGGAATTTGTTGTGAAAGAGGTCCAGGGTGAACCTCCTCAAACTGAGCTATAGGCCCAGTGAAACGGCAGAGTTTCATTGATGTTAAAGTGTCTGATTTCAGGTAAAGAAGTACTGCCTTCACCAAAAGCACCAGCAACTGGTGCTGATTCTCTTCAGTCTGCTTCATTTCCTCTCTCCAGAATTNACAGAGGGCAGTACTAAATCAAGGCCTTAGTCCAGTTGTTATCACAGTTACTCACATTCTGAAAAAGTATAACTTCATGAATATCTATAGTGATTTTTATCACAGAAAAAGCCACAGAATTTTTCAGCTGGAGAGATGCTTTGTAGTAAGTCTAAGATCTGCTCCAGACTTGTTTTATTGCAGACACGCTCTGCAGACTTAACTTCATTTGATTCACTAATAGTCATGCCAGTTATAAAGTGGAGGCATTTAATTACAGTGCCTGCAGCTTGTGAGTCTTGATTCAAAGCCCACCAAAGTCAAAGGATGCTTTAAAGCTGAATGAAAGAAATTTGAAAGACAGCAAGGATCCCAAAGTAAGCTGTGACTACAGAATCAAGGTTGTAAGAGACCTCAAAGATTATCCAGTCCAACTGTTCACTTGGCTCTGCCCCAGTAAGCCCTGAACCACTAAACCACATCACCCAGCACCACATCCAGATGTCTCTCAAACACCTCCAGGCATGGGGACTCCATCACCTCCCTGGACAAACTATTCCGATGTCTATACATTTTCCAAAACAGGAAAAATTTTCTGTAAAACAGTGCTTAAGGTTTGGAACTGTACTTCTAATAATTTTTATTTAGTGGGCTTCTCCTTCCTTGACATAATTTTTTGTATTAGAATATTTGGTCCTTGATNCCTCTCTCCAGAATTCAGAATTGGCAATGCATAAATCTCCTGGGTTCTGGTGCTGATACCTTTGTAATAGTATTCTATTACAAAGGTATCAGCACTGGNAGACAGCAAGGATCCCAAAGTAAGCTGTGACTACAGAATCAAGGTTGTAAGAGACCTCAAAGATTATCCAGTCCAACTGTTCACTTGGCTCTGCCCCAGTAAGCCCTGAACCACTAAACCACATCACCCAGCACCACATCCAGATGTCTCTCAAACACCTCCAGGCATGGGGACTCCATCACCTCCCTGGACAAACTATTCCAATGTCTATACATTTTCCAAAACAGGAAAAATTTTCTGTAAAACAGTGCTTAAGGTTTGGAACTGTACTTCTAATAATTTTTATTTAGTGGGCTTCTCCTTCCTTGACATAATTTTTTGTATTAGAATATTTGGTCCTTGATCTGATATGTTAATACCTTTAATTTATTCAATAGTGAGAGTGGTCACAAATATTCTTCACTGGGCATTGGTGGATTTCTTGCAATTCTGAATTAAAACAAGCTTCTTTTAGAAACTGAAAATTTAATTTCATGTATATTTTAACGGAGTTACACTTACTCAGCAATGGAACACAATGCTTATTTGCCTTCTGTTCTATTTTATGTTTTATATTTTCTCCAGGTGTTTCAATAATACGATACGATTGTACAGTGGATTAAAATGCATCGTGAAACTCTTTTGAACAGATGGCCAGGATGTGGGTTAGTGTTTATCAGCAAACCCAGTGAAACTAGTGGGAAAAGCGCACTTTATAGACACACTTTCTAAACACCTCAGAACTGTGAGATTTGATAAGGCTGGACACAGCTCTTGGTTACCCCCACCTTCTGTAAGCATTTATACTTGAGGAAAGGGGATGCACGATTTCTGCAGGAGGCTGCCATTCTGACTTGGTAGAATGTTTACTCTCAGCTTCTTTTAAAGACAGTGGCCCAAACACAAGGTGGCATGAAGTAGACTAGTTTGGACAGCAAAATATTGTGATTCTGGTTAATTTTCGAAATCTTTCTCTTTCCTTATCAGTAAATGGGATAACAATGTGTAAAATGCCACATTATGGGAGTGGGAAGTCTTAGTTTTGACCTTTGCACATGGAGCAGTGATCCATAACTAGGAGAAGTAAGTGTGTGCAGAGTTTGGTGGTGTAACTCTGAAAAGATTGTTTTTTTCCCCCCAGAGATTGGCATGGCTTCCCAGAATGCTTCAGTTTCTCCTTAATGAGCAGTTTTTTGTAAAAATGGGACTTATCAGCATTCCTTTTACCCACTGAAGGAGCTGTGAGAGAAGAGTCTTCATGGTTTTCCACGTGAGAGGTCTCCTCTATTTTTTCCCCAGGGTGATGCATAGCTTGGATGTCTATGCAAGCATCTAGCGAGCCTCTGACTACTGTGATATCCTCAACATTTCTGCATAATTATTAATGCTCCTGACATTTATTGAATTATGTATTGAGTTATTGCTAATCAGATGGAGGTACAGAATTCATCACATAACACAAGTTTCTTCAAAAAGTGATGTTAATTGTTAATGCAACAACAGTAAGGAACACTCTACTTTGGACTCACTCTTGAAGGTATGAAGAACCTCCTTTAATGTTGGAAGCCAGGACATCAACTTCACTGAAGCATTTTTGTTATTTTTTACCTTTGGGTTATTAATACCAAGTCAGTTCCTGCTGATTATTTAAGAAGTTGGAACTCTTATGATGTCTCTTTAGACAAGCTTTCACTTGGGCTTACACAATTAAAGCTTATACATTGATTTGTGCAATGCAATTCTGCACAGTCCCAAAAAGCTGGAAAGACTTTTGTGTCTAGTACTGCTTTACTCTGTGAGCTGATCTGCCTCTGCTCTCTGGGTGGGGAGGGAGAACTTGAAAAATTTGGCACCACATGTGTAAACCATCACCATATATTTAGGTAGTGCAGTCTTCTGGGAGTGGAAGGAAGTGCTTGGTGAAGCTAAATTTGTTAAATTAAATTTGAAAGATCTCATGTTTGTACAAGTTATCTGCATTTTCCATGTTCCGGAAGTAGTTCTGCTATCTTTCATACCTAAAACCTTAGCAGCAATTGTACTGTGTTTGAGTCCTGTAACCTAAATCATGGCAGAGATACTGTGAATTATCACCTATTTTGCAAGGATTACAGTTAGCTGTTTTTTATAGAAAAATAAAGTAAAATTTAGTCTATATTTGTGTGTAACTATCTTTTAGATAGTCTGTCTTGTAGGCATTTGGGCATTTTGCATGTGGTAGTTACTGTGGCCCAGTTCCTTGCAGTGTCAAGACATGTACTTAGCATGAGTGAGGTAATGGAGCCATCAACTTTCACATAAAACCATGAATTTACAACAATTTTTTTTCAATACTGCCAAGGCTGAGACAACGTTCAGTGATTTACATTGAGTCTGGTATCAATAGTGCTGTTTTTATCAGAGAGATGTGCCTGTTCCTGTAGCTCTTTTGGGAAGTGGGAGCATGAAGAAGTTGTGCTCTGCTTGATTTCATCAAAACAGCATTTGATTGAGGATTGGACCGCACACTGTTTTGATGGGTGTCACTGCAGCTGAGACAATCTGGCTGTGGAGGGATCAGAGCTGTGAATTAGAGTCTGCCTATTGACTGAGATTGTTCTGAATACCACCAACATCATTAAGATAAATGAATTCTCTAACACTGTGAAAAAAGGAAACTAACATTGCTCTCAAAGATTTAATAGTTATTGATGTTTCCAATATTCATATTGACTTACAGGATGGATTGTAAAGAAAGAAGAAACATTTAAAAAGAGACTACTCTCAATGTAATGAAGAGCAAAAAAGAACTGCAGAGCTCAGACCATAACTTCCTACCTATTCTCTGCTACAAGAAAGATCTGAAATTATAAAAAGATGGGGCAATATTGCAGTACAGCTTGACTGAGACATTGAAGTGTTCCTTTTCATTTAGAAGTTGAATGGAATTATAAGGATTAATGTAGCTTCAGATGTAGTTAACCTGATGCTGTTTTATAAACATTCTCAGGATATCTTCTCTGTGATCCATTAATCTCTGGACTGGAATTAGCTGATGTTTGGGGTTGTAATAAAAACAAAAAAAATTTATCTCAGTTTTATGTCAAGATGATTTTAAGCAGACAATTATTACACTGTGTCCTGGTACATGAGCTGTAAGAGCACAGGTTAGAATGTTCTAAGAAAGAAATGGAGTGGTACACTCAACAAAATGGGATAATTGCAGTCCAGGGACATTTTACATTCCCTGTAAAATCAGAACTGCATTCAGTCAGGCAAAATAAGCAATGACATCCTCATTAAAAACACTCATATCGGAGCTGATGCTAGAAAGCTGAGTATCTCTATCCCGTTTCCTGAACCAGACTGTTGCTGTGAAGCAGCAATGTACAAACATGTCCTTGGTGCAGCATTCAAGTTCTTACAGCTGTCCTCGAGCTAGATGAGTCCCACTACAATTTTTTTCCTGCTAGGCTGTTTCACTTTCTTGGAATGTTGGATGAATATCTAGGATCAGAGCATTAGGAAAAGATGTGCTGTTCACACTTGCATCTCCACAGATCCAGGTTTGCAGTAACCAAAGGGAACGTTTAAAACACACTTTTTCAGGTAGTTTCTTTATGCAAGAAATGACAGATGGGCTTGGTTGTTAGGAGGAAAACCAGAGAAGTGTGAGGGAGCATGTGCATGAAGACTGGTCAGGCTTACTGTCATGTATGGCAGGTGTGCTGGGACCTGTACCTCCAGAGAGGAGATCTGGAGGCCTGTAGTGAAAGGAGAAAGAGGCCATCATGAATGGACATTTACTGACCCCAAAGTCAGAAGTAGGAGTATGAAGGTGATGAACTAAGCTGGGACTTCACCTGCTCACAACAGAGCATGCTTGTACCAGCTCTGCTTGTCACCACGACTGGTAGCAAAGCGAGGCCTCTGGAGACAGCAAGGATGAGAAAGATACTGCTGCTTGAGAGCCTAATTTGATGACTCATGAAATGTGTTTTTCACAACACTAGAAAAGAAAAACTTTTGTGCTAAAATGAGCTAAGCAAAAATGAAAGATCTGTAGTAGTTTCTGTGTGTAGTAAGAAGCCATATATGTCAGTTTGGTATCACTGTGCCATGCCTGGCTAGCACAAACTTATTAGAGTCAGGGAGTTTAGGGGTTCTTTGTCTGCTTCTTCTCTGCTTCCTGATGCAAAGCAGCACTTCCGCACTGTGACAAGTCATACTGCTTGACTGGTCACCAGGTCCTGAGGGAAGAGTGCTCCCTGGTTCATCAACACAGTGGCATTTCCCTTGAAAATTTCCAAACTTCCAATTTTTTGGCAAAGTACTGTTTGCTAATGCATTGAACGCTGGAAGGAAAAAGCAGGCTTTTCCTACAAGCAGTTCACTGTCTGTGGAGCAGCTCTTTTGGAAAACTGCCTTGATGAAGGGTGTGAAAATCTGGCTCAGTCCCCTCTGTCATTGATTCAAAAAGCAAATTTCTTTCATGTGCTGGGTTGTTACAGAGACCCATGACAAATGTTGTGCTGATTCAGACATCCTGAGTTAGATCTTTTTAACTGTGCACAGCTCTCTTCTGTCTTCCCTGAACCTGGAGAACTGCAGTGAAAACACGTGTAATTTCTTCCTTCTTGGTCCAAGGCTGAAAGGTTAAACTGGTCTAAATGCCTAACCAGCCCCACGACCTAATGGCAGCTTCACACATTTTAGGGTAAATATGTATGGATGTGAGTTATTTGCTCAGGGAAAGCACTCACAGGTTTCAGCCTATGGACTCCCCTTCAGATAGACTGGAATGGGAATTTCCATGAGTAGAAACAGCTGGATCAAACTCTCTGTAAGTAATTAACACACAGGAGAGACAGTTGCGCTTGCACTTTATCAAGCCTCTTGGTAAGATTACGTACTCCAGATAATTAATCATTACATTTCCCTATACACATAATTACCTCTACTTTCTTGCTCTCCCACCTCCACACATATAAACAATTCATATGCATGTATTTACAGAGTAATTACAGAGTGCATATGCTGTGATTAAAGGCAATATAAACTCTGTATTCCTAATTACAAGGAAAAACAGCAACAAAAAAATACCCAAACAAATGAAAGCTCAAGCAGGGAACCACACTACTTCTTTAACTGGATCAAATCCCTTTCTCTTCAGACTAATAGAAAGAAAAAAAGAAACTCAAATATTCTGTGCTATGAGCCTGGCAAAAAAATGAGTGTCAGCCAGCCCAGCAGGTCCCTTGGTTGTAAATTATTTAATATATGGGACATAAATCAGAACGCAATGTTGCTTGGGACAAGATGAAAAGAATTCTGCATCTCAAAGTTAGAGCACCATTTGGGTTTAGTTCCCTTCCACCAAATAACAGAAGCTCCTGAAGTGTAGCTTCAGTAGAAAACACCTGCATCCCACATGAATAGGATGTTTGCCTTCTGAAAACTTTTGCTGGCTTTGTTTATCTGAGGTGATCTGATGTGGATCATAAAATGAGCAACACTGTTCTCTTCTGCTGAAGTCTCACATTTCCCCATGACGTTTTGACATATGACCTCTGAGTTTTCCATGGCAGACTGCTCTGATGCTTTCCTTCAGAGATTTTGGGCTCAAAGCACTCCAGACTACTGGCAAATGAAGTAATTCTGTGGCATGGGGAGAGCAGGATCAAATGAAGTAATTCTGCATTTCTTGGAAAATATTCTTGGGCACCTGGTGTGACTCTTGAGGATGATCCTGTTGAGGGTCAGGATGGGACTTGATGATCCTTGTGGGTCCCTTCAAACTCAGTTTATTCTGTGATTCTGAAATCCTTTAGTCTGGGCTTCATGAGGGAGGATAGTAAGAGTAGTCAACAACAAACAAAGAAAGTGACATTGAAAAGACAAATAGCTTGGATTTATTTCATCTGGCACCAAATGGTTTAGAAAGTACCACTCATTTTTGCTCCTAAAAGTCAGTGGTAAGACTACACTTTCAGCTTTTGGCTGACAAGCGTCTCTAAGAATGACTCATCGCTAGATCTAAGAGTGGGCATAGAGTGATGGTTGGTTGTAGTTTTTATGTATCAGTGGGGCAGCTGGGAGGGCCTGTATGTATCCGATGTACCCAGTGTTGGTCATGAAGTTCAACACAAAGGGCTGTTATTTCCACATCTGCAATTCCAGAGAAACTACTGAAGGGTCTGCCTGAAGAGGTCCTGGACACCAGCTTCAGGAGTAGGTCAACTTGCTTTCTGCCACAAGAGGATTACTGGCATCCATTGTCTCTATGGATGTCAAGGCAATTGTTCTCTGCTATTCACACTAGGGCACCACACTTTTTGCTGTGGGCATTCTCTGGACCTGTGTTCATAGAAGTGGATGTATTGCCTTGTGCTTTGAAGTGCTTCCTATGCTAACATCCAGGAGAAATTTAGTGTGGTTAATGGAAGTCTTAATGTTGAGAAAAGAAATGAAGTAGATGTGGGACATAGCAGAGGAGGATCAGAAGCACAAAATGCTGTTAAGGAAAAAGTATGTCATAGCAGAAGACTGGCAAGGAAGACAGACAAAGATACCAGACAAAGAAAGGGCAGAAATTAAGATGAACAGACACAGTCTAGTGGCACAGGAGTAGGGATGGCTTTGAGCTATTGCAATGTGCTAATTGCTAGAGACTGTAAAAATCCTCAGAGTCCCAACATCCCTGTTGTGTCAAGCAACAGGGAGTTAAACACCCTGCTGTCTTACAGGAGCCAGCTGATGTTATGTTCCATCAAAGTGAGTACGGGCAATAAATCTCCAGACCTTCACACTGCTTGTAACACTGCTACTGGGGAGCCTCTGTAGGGGCCCAGTGAATGACCGTGAGATTAAATCATACACTTCCTTCTTACCAGAATGCTTTGCAGCTAGTGGCAGGAAGTTAGGACTAATTGTCTGACCTTATTCTGGCATGTACTTTGTCTCTGCAGCCTTCTAAGTTAATTTAAAGAAGTCATTACAGCACCATTTCCTGTCTGTTTAAGAAGAAAAAATTATCTCCCTGGTTGCCTGAAATTCAGAGCTTGACTCAACTTTCCTGCAGACCATGCAGCTTTGGATCACCACAGTGCCAAGCCCAACCCTTCCGTGTCTGGCCTGAGTAACAGTGTCTCATTAATTAATACACAAGCTGTGAAATGGGATTGGAGCCAGGTGGCTTGAAATTTTGCAGCCTTTGAGGGGAAATTCTGCATTGTGTAGGGCTGAATATGCTGATGATCCCAGCAGAAGAGAAAGTGAAGGTATCTTTCTCCATTTGAAACTATGCCTGGGATGAAACTCTTCTGTTTGAGCCAGAGAGGTGATTTAAGGTGATTTAAGAGTGCCATTACCTGAAGTGCAATTTAGCCAGGAAACAAACCTCCACTTACAAAAAGCACTTGATGATCTTTAATTATCACAGCAGGTCTGGACCAATCTCATCAGGTAAGTGTTTGCCCTCTGATATCAGGCTGAGTCACTGGCTAAATAAAGAGGTCAGAAGAAGGAGGTTTGCGCAATGTCAAAAGACAGAACCTCTTCCTACAGAGATCCTCGATCTGGAGGGAGATTGGGACCATTCACACTTAGTAGTCTGCATCCCTTGAAAGCAAATTCACTGGTCCTGTAGGGTCACTTGTATAATTTGTAATGCTTTCAAAGTATTTGATAATTGCTTATTTGTTCACCAAAAAAACACATACTGGACACTGTATGTGTTGTTCTGTATATTTCTTTGCTAAGTCCTGTGCTACAACACAGATTTTTATTTGAAAAATGTTAATAAAGCTCTTGTGTTCCTCAGTGCATAGGAACAGTTTCCTGTGCTTGCATACCAATATCTTATACAAAAAATGCATAGTGAATAACTGAAAAAGGAAGCAAGGTCACCTTCAGGTTTGCTACAGTATCTGGAGTGAACACTGTGCAGAATTTGTGTTGCAGGGCCTTTGCTGAGGCAGTGTGATCTTTTGCCAAGTGGGTCATGGTGTGACAAAGGCCCAGGCCTTTTAGATCACTTGTAGCCTGAGTCTTGCTGGGGCAGTAGAGCAGGCTCAAGGTTAACAGACTTGGCTTGCAGAAGGAGCAAGAGCCTCAGGTGTCAGCCTGGCCAAATAGATGTCTTGTGCTCACAGCTATCCTCGTAGTCTAAATTACACATGCATTCCACAAACCCACACATACTAACTGGGAATTATGTCAGCTGCAGACAAAGAAATTAGGCTAATTTTCTCAGTGCATATGGCATGTCAGCAGCTGGCAAACTGTTTGCAGGAGGGCTCCTAAAAGTGCTACCATTAGCCAAATTATTGTCATGGATAATCAGAGATCAGTTTCCTTACATTGCCAATGTAATGCACAGTTTGGTTAGGCTTTGAGATGGGGAATTTAATTGCAGCAAGAAACCTTTTTCATTTCACAGGGATACAGTGATAAACTAGTTTACCTATGATTGGTCAAGGACTCCCCTACCTGTGTTAAATCTGATATCTGGAAATAATAGCTAGAATTTATTTCACTGGTAGCAGTTGTCTAATCTCCTTATTTCTTCTGCAAAATACAATTTGCTCGCGGTTTTGTCACCTAAACTGCGTGACTAATGTTCTAAATTAAAACACTGCCCTGTTATTCTAACAGCCAAAATTTTCATTACAGTTATAAGTGTGATGCCAGAGGACTAAAGTTAAAAATATCCCTTTCTTTCTCTTTCTTCTGACATCTTCAGTCCACAGGGATCAGATCCCATATGACAAAAGACGCTGGGATCAGCCCCGTTAAATCAAAAGGGAAAAGGAAACCTGGATGGGAGGCATAGCTGCGTGTATTATGTGTGTTGTGCTATTAAGTTTGAAAGGCATTGCTGTGGAAAAGAGGAAGTTTGTTACTTAGAGTGTGAGTTTTGGTCAGTTAATGAATGTAATTGGGGTTGATGGAGCAGGGAGGAGCACTCCCGGAAGGGTGCTGAGCAGCACTGAGTCACAGGAGCAAGGAACAAAGAGAGAGTTCTACCTTGCTTCAAGGATCCATCCAGAAATGCATTTTGTGTGCTATCTTCAGGTTAGACCTTCCTTGTTGGGCTTTCAAATGTAGTGTCCAGTGCTGCAGCTGTGACTCAGTCCAAGCAGCAAACAGTTCTCACCTGGTTCTGTGTCTTTACTGGTATTGAAAATTCAGACCTGTGCATTCACAATGCAGAATAGGCAGGCTGAACTCTTCAGTGTCTGTTTGATGGCATGGCACTCCATACATTTTGGGTGATGACTTGCTAGTCAGCTTGCCACCTCTTGTGCAGTGTTGTGTAACATTCTCATGTGTGGGCTCACGTTAGATGACAGGGTGACATACAATGAGGCATCCTGCAAGCCCCAGCCAAAGAAGGCTGCATAAATTACTGCTTTAAGTCCAGGCAGGGACAGATCATAAAACACAAGTTCAGAAAACTTAAGACTTCAGGTCGTGCCTGTAAGGGCAAGATAACATTGATAAAATAGGATTTGTGCATTGTTTTAAAGGACTTCTCCAGGATTTTACACACTGGGCCAAATTCAGCTGTCATGCCATTGATCTCAGTGCCAGTGTTACATGATAATAATTGGTTGGGCTCCTTGAAATGGATTTGGGGCAGAAAATAAAATTGCCACGAGGTTCAGCAGGTATACATTCAGTTACAACATTGGATTTGAAAAGGTGCGTTTGTCATCCTGGCCCCCAGTTTTCTCATGGCTATTTTAATCTTCAAAGGACTTTATAGGTATTGATTAATCTCAGAGTGGGCCTGTAAAATAGTTGCAGTGAGTAACTATCACCTCTGCTGCAGAGGCTGCAAAACAGAAACAAAGGAGTTTGGACTGCGTAAGAGGCTGAATTAGCCACTGTGAGATCCTGGCTATCCACCCTGGCCTCAGACCTCTTAATCATACCTCTGTCAAATAAAGTGTTCTACTCCTTGCTCCTTGCTAGCAAGTATTTATTTTGGATTAATTGTTGATCCTGTGGGACACTGAATCCAATATCAACCTATTTTTCATAGAAGAAATGCTATATGGAGTTAGATCAGAGTGACTGGCTGAAATTACCTGAACCAGATTGCATTGTTCCTTCTCTATTTACAAGGAGAAGAGGTGTGGGAGAGCGCACACACAACCAAACAGAAAATGATGAGGTTTATTTGGATTGCCATTTAAAATAATCTGCCAGCATTTTCTTTACTGGGTATAAAATAAAGCTCCCTGTACAAAGGTGTGAAATAGACACAGAATGATGTCTCTCTCCTGAACTATGCAAGCAGTTGTGTTGGGACAGATGATGAGGAACATTATGAAGCTCATGTGCCAGTTGGTAAAGAACAAAAAAAAATTTGCAGGCAGCTGTCTTTTGCTGAGAAGCAGTTTTTCTGTGACCTCAACTGATTAGAATTTTTTTAATGTGGATGAAGATATGGGAAAGTGAAAAAACTAGGAAAAGGAGTAGAAAAGTCAGTGTTTGGAATTGACATTTTGGAAGAGGTGGTGGTGTCAAAACATAGCTGGATTTTACTTAAAAGAGGAAAACCCAGTCAAAATTACTAATCTGTGGCTTTTTTATTGTTTCCTGGAAAATTCTTCTACCTATGTGTTAGCCTTTCTATTGTGAGGCAGACATGAGGACATCTCACTTTGGAAGTTTTGATGTTACAGATGAATAACTTCAAGAGGCCAAGAAGCATCTTCCAAGAAGACCTTTTAGCTGGTAACAAACTTAGCACTTTGAAAAATAACAAAGTTACCAATTCAGCTCCAGGGAATGGCAGTTCTGGTGTAGATGGTGTTTAAAAGTGATATTTCTTAAACTGATGCACCCTGCAGATGTTCAGAATTTCATCTTTCACCTAAGCTAATGCCTAGAGAAAGCTAGTGCAAACCTTTCCTTAGAGTTCCCTTTGCAAGGCTCAGATGAGTAGTTTGCATTAGGTGATGGTGAGTGATCTTTTGCAGCCAGCATACTACATTGAGTGTTTGATCTGCGTTTTGAGGATCCATGTTAGTTATGGCACTGCAGGATTACTTAAAACTAATTTTAAGGAAACACTAATATTTTAAAATAATTGGGGTAAATCCTGAGTGGTCTGATAATGGTGGAGAAATCTCTTAATAAGTGAGATTTGGTGGTTTGATTAAAAACACTTTTCTATAATCCATGAAAATCTTTGAAGTCAGAATTAGAAAAATCTAGATTTAAGCTACAAGTAATCCTATAAGTCTTTTCAGGTTTTATAACTCACAGTAGTCTGTGAGGTTTTTTACCATATTTACAGAAACTGAATTTGTTGGCAGGATATTATAAAACTAAAAATAAAAAAAAGTTGGCAGCCTAATACATTCATTCAGATATGGTGATGAAATCTCTGTATTTAATAATTACATTCTCAGCAATCACAATTATAAAAGTTATGCTTGGAGATAATAATGTGAGGCAGATATAATTCTCTGTTGCTACCTGAATTTCAACTGGCTCTGTATCATTAAAGTTGAAAAATATTAATTAAAAGCCTTTCCCTAACATTAATTTCTCTGAATACATTTTTGTCTCCATTTTCCTTCTCTTTTCAGGAAGTATAAAATGAAATATATTAATAGATCCAGAAATAAGTGTTTTATTATGGATATTAAGGATGTAGAGTGTAGCTGAATATAGTACCACAGGAAAAAAAGAAAAAACAAACAGGTTTTTCTTTTAGAAAGAAATGAACATTTTTCCTTTATTTTTCTAGGAGAAAAATAAAGGTTTTTCCCTAAAGGGAAATAATGTCAAAGAATCCATGCATTAAAATTGGCTTTTAGATTATGAAAGGGAAGAAACTACTCAGACAGCTACTTAAAAAAGATGACGATATATTGGTAAAATGGAATTCAATGTATCTTTTCTTTTAGTACCTATTCTCTTGTTTCTCAACAGAGTAAGAGATACATGGATCTTCAAAAATGGTGACATGCATTTGAATCAGAGCACATGCATCAACTTTCTTCAAGGATCTAGTGAACTAAAAGGGTCACTCTGCAGCAAATAGCAGCTCATTTTCTTGCAGAGCTGATGGATGTTTGATTCATCTAGGGTCTCACAAAAAGCTAGTGCCAGAGCCCACTTTCTTTAACCATTTGTAAGCAATTAAGGAAGTGTAAACAAGAAGCATATTAAAGCAAACTCTCAGTGTGATTGAGCAACCTCTGGTATTGTGCCCCTCTCAGCAGTGCCACTCACATATTTCACTTGATATTAACTGAATTGCTAATGCTGAAATTTCAGTGAGTAGAGATGCTAATTAACTACAAAACCAGGACTGCAGTGAGGCACGGATGGATAAAGCAGACCTGTATCTCTTGGAGCTCACAGGAGGTCCTTTAAGTGATGTCTTTCTTGCACAATGTTTCTCACATATTTTCAACTATCCATCTTACTAACCATATTTGTTTCCTCTGTTCTTTTTTATTTTTTTTTCTCCAATCAGAGGCTGCACTTGTGAGCCCAAAATGACAAGACTAAGAATGAACACTGTGACTCTCAGAAAAAAAACCCTAATCCAAACTCCCCAGCCATTGCAACCAGCAGAAATTTCCTGTTGGTATAGAAACCTCTTTCTCTGATAACATTTTGTTCTTTCTGCTGGGACTCATTTCAGTATCTAACTCAAGTTTAAAGAAAAGAAGAAGCTTCCCTCATTCATCTCAGGAAAACACTGCAATATTTTTTTTACCAGAACTACCACAAATTTGAAAGGATCTGTCTTTCCATGTTCCTTCTTCGACACCTGGTGTTTGGTCCAAGATGGAAACTGATTCTGTGCTCACTACTTGGTTGCTAAGTGACCCATGCAAAATCTCTGAGCTGATTTTCCTTCTCTTTTATTTTGACCATGAATGAGAGAACCAGGTAGTCAAATGATGGATTTCATTCATATGCAAGATTTCTCAAAAAAAAAAAGAGAATCTTTTTCTATACTGCTTTCAGAGCTGCAAGGGAGAGTAGCAGCCTGGCTGCAATATAGGGCTGATATGTGACAAAGATAAGCAGTGGTCCTTCAGTGGTCTAACTCAATTTCAGAGGAAAGACAAGATAATAAAACTTGGAGGACAGTCAAAGCCCTACATTCTCTTTCTGGAGGGATAGCTGATTGATAAATAGCTACTGATTTTGCCCAGGTTTGTCTGATTTTTAAACAAAGCCTTGCACTAGGGATAGCTACCGACATAGGAGAGCTAATTAAGTTTAGCAAATGACTTTATGAATTGGTTTGAGGCAGAAAAAGTGGGTAAGGAAATCAAATGCTATTGTACAATCTGGTATTTTTCTTCAGAGTGGCTTTGACTTGTCTCTTGCTGTTTAAGGATTTCATTTGAGTGGGAAGGCAGTGACACAGAGAAGGGGTGGCAGAGGGGCAGCAACCTGTAGACACACTTGTAACCAGGAGATGATGTGTATTCACAGCCTCAAACCATGCTGAACGGCCTGTAGCTCTCAAGCCAGCTGTTTGCAATGTTATGCTCCAGTAGGACCTGAGGATTAAAGGATCATCTGCAATGCAGATCAGATTGTCTTTCAGGGAACAGAAGAAGTCACAAAGTACAGGCAGGTGCAAAGTCCAGTCAAGAGGGCTCTTCTGTGGTCTGGATATGAGAAAGAAGACTGCCACCTGAGTTAACTCACTAAGCAGATCCATCATTACCATTTTACCCTCTATTTTATTAAAAAGGGCAATGAAGCAAAACACTGCCAAAATGCATTGTATTAACAGAACATTGCCACGGCATTACCTTATAATGGGAATCGAAATTGGAGCCAAAGCACTATGTTTTTCTTCAATAATACATTACCATCAGTACTTTTCCCTGCAGAGAAGCTGCATCTTCATGCATCCCATGACAAAGAAGATAGTCTGGCACAGAGACAGTGTCATCCCTTCCCTGAATCATACAGACCCTTTTAACCAACAGGAAAAAAAGCTGGATTACTTTGTTTTTGTTCTTTTTAGATGTGGGGCACAGCTGTGTAGATTGTAGGCAACAACTGCCTGCTCTGATGCAGCATCCTGCACAGCAAGAAAACTAAACACTGTCGCTTCTCTCCTTCATTTTGAGCATCGGCTTGTGCATTGGGAGCATCAGTGTGCATCTGCCTGGTTGTGAAACACTCAAGTTTGCAGGTCTGACGATGCAGGTCTGGCAGTAGCCCTGCAAAAGGATTTGGACTTGTGATTTGCGATATCTTCCACTACCAAATCCCTGGGCACTGCGCATCTTTAAATTAAAACACATGCCTAATCACTAACTTTGCAGGGGAAATAACTTTTCAGTTTAAAAGTCTTAAACTTTTCAGTTTAAAAGTCACTTTGATGCTGCCGTCTGGCAGAGCCTGAATGACTATAGATTACTATGAGCCAGTTACTATCTAACAGCCTTCACTGAGCAGGTGTCTCAGTGTAAATGTCTGCCTGAAGATGGCAGAATGAGGCAGTGCTGCAGGGTGACAGATCCAGAGCTTGTTCAATTCCCAAAGGAAGTCTACAGGTGAATTTGGCAGTCAACAGTATACTAAAAAATATGGTTTCATGTCAAAGGGCTGTTCCAAGGAACAAAGAAAATTCTGTTGGTTTTCTTTTTTTTTTCCATGCTGCAAATTCTCCAGATGTGTTTCTGATTATATGAGGTCCAGTGAAACCCTGATCCTTACTAGAAAAAGAAAGGATCACACTGTGACAAAGGGTTTGACAAAATTTCTAGACTGGTATAATGATAGAATTTCTAACATAATCTCAGTTGTGTTTTCTTGCATATGGATTCTGATTTTCGTTTAAATTGACATAACATTTTTTTTATTTGGACATCTGACACTTCTTCATAAGCATCAACAAATCTTATTTATAGCTTCCATACTATTTATTTTTAAATAGACTCCCGTCTGACCTGCTTTTTAGGATTACTCAGTTAAAATAAGTCCAACAAAGAGTATGGTAAAAACCCAGAAGCACTGTGAGGTGAATATAGGGGTTCTTATGTTAATGTAGGCCTGTGTGGAAAGCTGACAGGAGATCCTGCACAAATTACATTTCTAAGTTCACTTTGGCACATTTGAGAAATTTGAATAAGATTTGTAATTCTCTTGCATGCATTCAAACTCTACCTGAGCTGTATCTTATAGTTAAAAAAAAAACCTAACCAAAAAGTTAAAAAAAAGGAACGACACAAATCACTTGAAAATTAGTCTGGATTCAAATCAGTACAATAAGAACCAATCTCCCCAAGTATTAGTGAACTATTTTCAAATAAATAAATAAATGGAAGTGAAGAACCTACATACCACTAAGGTTCTGGGTGTTAGATTTTGCCTTGCAGTGTCTTGAGGTGTTTATAGAGGTATGGAACACCAGAGAAACAGGCTGATGGTTCACTAATTTTCATACAACATGAACAACAATGAAATAAATATTTATTATTCAACATCTATTTACAGGCTTCTGAAGTCAAGAATCGAAAAGCAATGGCAAAAATATTTATATAAAATACAAAACAGGTTCAGCTGAAGGCAAAGTGCATGAAAAATTTTGATGACAGTTGAAATTTCAAATACAGAAATAAATAAAAATTCCACAATGTTTGTGGATTCCTTCTTCTCTCTCTCTACTTTTCGATCCAGGCTATATAACACAGTGCTTGTTACAATTAAATGATATATTAAATTATATATATATATTGTATTATATTTTATATTTTCATATATATATATATTTATATGTATATATAAAGTATGTATATAGAAGTCATTGTTGTGCTATCTCTCAGGCTTGTTTGCATAATTTTGTCTGCAGGCAGAGTCTGTGGCAGTCACAGGAGGCAGCTGAACGGCAGCTGGGTTTAATGTCCAGCCTGAACACACATTTGTTTGGTCTAGCTGAGGATGGCAGAGTGTCCTCCCCTGTGATGCTGTTGGGTATGAGCTGAGAGCACCCAACAACACACCAGGGAGCCAGAGCTGGGGAAGGGAACTGGGACAGCTGTTAACACCCCTCTCTCCTGTTCTAGCAGCAGGATAAGAGCCTTGAAATGGGAATGCTTTTTTGCATCCCATCATCAGCTCCTCTCCATTCCCAAAGTGGGCTCCAGAGGTAATTTTTACCAGAAGAGTAAAATGACCCCACCAGTGGGGCTGCTGGATGAAAAGCTGCCTAAACCAGTGCTCCAGCCTGGAAAGATCCAACAAAAGCCCTCTAGTGCTCTTGGGTGTTTACTTGGCAGGAAGCACTGGAGGATGTTAAGCAATCACCACTGTGCATACATGCATTATAAATGCAGAGTATTCAGAGCACTGCCTGTGATGCCAGATGTTCACAGCTCTTTTCTTTATTTTTCAGTAAGGGTTTTCCATGCTGTACAACTGCTTATGGGCTTTGCTCCCTTGGAGTTTGGGGGTTCCTGCTGTGCCTAAATTCTGCTAAGGCATCAGGACATCAGTTCCTTGATGCCAGCAAATACCTTCCCAGTGCCCATAATAAGAGAAGAAAAGTTAATTTAAAAAAACCCAAAGTGAATTAGCACTTTCTAAATCCAAAAATATTTTGATCACTGAAGAATCTGAGATCCTGTGGAATTAGAAAGACTTATTTACAAAAGAGTAAAAGAAAAGCTGCAGAAAATTGGTGGCACTAACTGTAAGCGACAGGAATGGGGAGCTTGGAGCTTAACTCACCTCAGCCTTTCTCTTCCTATGTTCTGCTCTGTGTAGAGCAGTGTAGATGCTGATGTGGCATAATTTCTGTACTCACTGGGTATGGGTGGGGGCAGCCTTCCATGCATCACATTGATTCTGTGAGGCTATGCACCCCTTTCTTCTCTTAAGAGATTGAGAAATCCTTAAAGGGGGGTGGGCAGAGAAGGTTGAAGTTCTTTCTGTGGCAAAGACACAACAGAAAAAAAGCAGCTTCACTATTGTGTTTTGCTGACTATCAGATTTGTGTCAGCTTCAAAAGCAGCTTCTGCTGGAAGGGACTATTCAGCAGGTGGGAAAGACACTGAGAGGGTGTAGGTGTGAGTGATTTGTGCTAAATTTATATTTAGCCCTTTAGCTTAAGAAGCTTTCTAGTGTTAATTAAGCCTGTGGATTTTTTTTTGTGTGACAGGATTCGACAGCCATTCTCACTTCGTGTGGGGGCAGGCATCACGGGAAGGTAAAGACATCCAGTCATTGAACTACTGAAGCAAATGATTTGGTTTTCAAGGGTACCATTGCCTGTTGTGTGAAAGCCAAGCTGTTCTTTCAAAGTTTCTGTGCTCATTGTGTTATTTATTTACACACACATACACACATACATATATAAACAAAATCATAATCTTACATATACTTCCTGACAGTTTTGACAACTCAGCCTGGGATATGAAGGTCAAGCCTGGTACAACATGGCTTGCCTTCTGTTGTACCAGGACATAATACAGAGATAGGTAGATTACACATACATGGTCAGAACAAGGCTAGGGTTAAGTTGCTGAACTTTATTTAGCAATTTTCTAGCTTTCACAAATTATGTTTCCTCAGTAATTAGACTATTTTATCAGTATTTGAATTTAATTTTAAGTATTTTTGTAAAATCTTACATAAATATTTAATATGAGAATTTTGTTATGTCTATGTTTTGGGTATTTAAGAGGATAGAAATTCTATTGTTAGTAAATAAATGCATGTCTGGGCACTTCAGAGTAGGTAGTCAGAGGTAACTTAAGTAGAATAAAAAGCTTGTGATATAAAGCAGTCCCAGCTGTGTACCACAAAAATCATAATTCAAATCACCAGCATGGATGAAAACCCTGGGGATCATTACCATTTGCAGCCCTGTAAGGCAGGATTAACTCTGTTGCAGCCAATCAAATCTTTTAAAGGTAAAATGGATGTGTTGGGCTGATAACTTCTGCATAGGCAAATAACTGAGCTCGGCTTGCTGTCACACTACTAGCTGGTGTCAGCTGAGAATGCTCATTTTGATAAAGACAAGAACCAATATTTTTCATGATCCATAAACATATAACTTTACTGGGTGCATACACAAATATAAGAGAGATGTAAGCTATATACAGTATATTGCAGCTATATACAGTACTTCTGCAATACTGCTATTCCTGGTCAGGACTGGTATTTGTTATAGCTGTGCCTGCAGGAGGTTTCAACCCTGTTATCTACTGTAAGGAATGAAGCAGATCTATTAATCCAGATTTGGGCCCAGAATTTTTCTCTGTAGAAAAAGAAACTATATCCAGTGTATTGTTGTATCATCTTACCTCTAGCTTGCCACAGACATTAATGGCACAGGGAATGAGGTGGCAGAGAAGCAGGCTCAGAGAAGCAGCTGGAACAATTAAACATGCATAGAAAAATTATCTGCTTTCCTTCTTTCTTTCTTCTTCTACCCCTCTGTTCATCCCAGTTTGTTTTCTGCCTGCAGTGCGTACTGTCAGCCAAGGACTGCAGGGAAATCAGTAATTGCCTGGTTAAACTGTCTGAAACCAATGTTTCTGAAACCAGGTAAAGTGCTATCCAAGAGAGTGTCTGGAGGCATTAAGTAGAGGAGAAATATAAGAATAATATGCTTTCTTCTGCTTACAAGATTTAAAATAGCTCAAGATTCTAGCTTGCAGAAGCAGAAGTCAAAAAAGCCAGGCTTAGTGAAGAAAGCTTGTTATTTAGGGTAAAGGGATTTAGTTCTAACATTACAGAGGTTGTGACGGTTTTGCTCTCTGATCCCTTCATCTTTTACCAAAGGATGTTGGAATGAACTAGATTTTAGAAAGAGTTCTTGCAGAATGCAGAAATTCCAACAAAAAGAGATTTCCTTTCAAAGATGCAGTGTCCCAGTTTAGCAGAAGAACAAATATATTTTCAGTAATGGATGTTGTCTTGAACATTAATGTCAGGTTTAGAGTTTAGTTTTGATGTTTCTGTTATTAAGCTTGATCTATAACGGATGCTCTGTAGGTGTTGTTTTTTCCCCCTTCTTCTTTCTTTCCCCTTTTCTTTTTGTTTTTAAATAAACTGTCAGTCTTGTCAGAAGCTTTTTCCTCTGGGATATTTTTAGTACATTCTTCAGCTAGGAATGCTCTTTGTCAACAGCAAACCCATGGGTCCTTTCTGACCCCAGGCTTCTGAGCAAAAGAAGCCATTTTCGTCCCCAGGGAAAGTTAAGGCTGGTGACCCTGCTGCACTCAAAAAATCCTGGACAACACTAAATGAAATGCTGAATTACCTTGTCACATTCCTTTCATCTTCTTGGATACCGTCCATTCACAAGTTCATTCCCATGCCCAAAGGTGTACATGCAGCACAAGTGTGTCAAAGACTGGTGTCTCACTCAGGGTCATTGTCTTCACACTCACAAGAAGAGGTGCAGAAGGTCTTCCAAGTGTTCCTGCAAACCTGCCAAACCGTATGTCCTGTGCGCTCAGCCCGTCCTGTTCCCAGCGGAGCCCTAATGGACCTAATGGACTTGAAGTGGTATTAGAGGTTTTTTAACTGTGAAGAAAAAAAATCCAGAATTTTATACTGGCTGGGTGAGTTTTTTCTCTCAGGGATCAGGTGGATGCAGGACTGGACCCAGCTCCCAAGGATAAAGGCTTATTGGTACACTCATTGTGGGGGTCAGGACTCCACTCTGGGGCAGCCAGCCCTGATGTCTGGCAGCCAGATATCAAGCTGAGAGAAACTGCTGCTTGCCAAGCAAAACTATTTATTTTGAGAGAAAGCCCATGAACACTGAGAGACAATTAATTACATCCCCTTTTATCTATTCCGAGATTCCCTCATTGCTCCTAGAAGTCTCGAAGATACTTAGTTTATGGACAGCCAAGGCCATAGCTGTCAACACCTGGTTGAACACTTAATCATTGGAAACGAGGTAAAATTCATTCATACACAACCTTCTAGAGTAAGGAAATCAGCACAGGTTACCCTTTAACTAACTAATTGTAGTTTTCACTGATGTTTAGAAGCAGAGGAAATATTCACATTTTTCTCCAGTATAATTGCATCTCATTCATGACTGTTATATAGTTTATACAAAAAATAGTAAAAAAGCCTCCTTAAATTGATGCTTCAATTGAAAAAAAAAAACACAAAAAAACAACCAAACAACAAAGCCCAAGAAATTAGGAAGAGCCACAAATCTGCAATTCAAATATCTCAGCATGCCAGAAAGTGTGATCAGCTGCATACAAGGGTTGCATCTGCTCTGCTTCATTCCCACAGACAGCAAGCTGCCCACAGAGACCACACATCCTCCCACTCCTTCTCCTATTTAAGTTGCTGAAATGCTGCCCAAAACCAGCAATACAAATTTGACTGAAGCACTTTTTCAGGGTGGCCCCATTACTCACTTCAAAAAGGACATTTGTTGCCACCTGGTTCTGGATTGTAGAACATCAGCAGCAGTATCTTTGGTTGTTTAACTAGTTTGTTGACTGGACAGAGCATTCCCAAGACAGTTGACAGCACCATCATCACAGACCTCTGTTGTAGTTTGATCCCTCTCATCCCTGTGATGAATGCAGATCAGAAAGGAATTAAAGAACTCTTGCCGGGCCAGGAAAACCACCCTTGTTTATAGGAGGTTTGTTTTAATTAGTCCCAAAAAATCTATTCTCTCTTTTAAGTAGCCTTTCTTCAGAGATGCTATTTTAATAAAGCTCTGCAAAATGGCTGCAGCTAGAGGGAAAAGCATGTGTGTGAAGGTGGCTTCAAAGGGATATGCTTTTATTACGAGTCTTCCCCAGTCTCCCTCTGATTTAATTTTCTTTTGTGCTCTGGGTCACTTTTGGTTTATTTCTAGATTTATTGTCTTCCCCTCCTCCTCAGTGAAAAATAGACGTAATGCAGAATCCAATTTGTTCTGAAACCTATTGTTTCAAGTGAAATCTGAACACAAATATCCTGGTACTTTATACTGGAGCCTGTTTTGTTGAGGAAGGTGAATGCACATGGGATGATACTCTTCCAATGTGAAGCAATATCACACAGACTGAGGTTCATTCTTCTCTCTACCTGCCTTTTTAGCACTATTAATATCTGTCAGTGGTGAGACTGTGTGCTTTTCAAGGGAGGTCCTGCTGTGCACCCATGAGTGAGAAAATGAGTGACTGTGAGAGACATCTTCCCTGGCAGTTGCATGAAGCAGGGAGTGGGCCCTGAACCTGATATGTATTTGGTCCTCTATGTGTTGAGCCAGGGGAGACTGGAGAATCTTGGGTTCCTATGATCTCATGATTTAGAGTGTTGGCCCACTGGGTCTGGCTTGCTGACCTTCCCATGTAACTGCTGTGTGAGAGCCAGCCATGCTGAAGCAGCCAGGGTGATAGCAGAGGAAGAAACAACAATGAAGTCATCTTTCAAGGAGTCTTCCCCTGAAGTGCTCTTCTATGGAGTTTGTGTCTCCTCACAGGGTTGTGCTGCTGCCCTTTGCTGAGTATGGAGAGCCTGAAATAATAGTGGATGTGGCAGGATTTAGCATCCCTGATGGAGTTACTTGTCTTTTGCCACCCCGAAAAGATCACCTCTGGCTCCATGGTGGCCCCTGTCTTAGTTCTCAGGCTAGCCATGATGCTGGGATCAATCTCTCCTTTGGCCAGAAATCTGTTGTCATCAGGAAGCATGTCATAAGCATTTATTCAGTGGTGTAGAGTGGTGGGAGGGATTAGCTGCAGGGAAGCTCTGTGTTTTGCTGAGCATTTTGTGCTCCCCATCCAGGAGAAATCAAAATGACAGCTTTTGGTCTACCCACGTGGAAGGCTCTTAGCATTTTTATGCTGCCTGCAGGGAGAAAGAGGCTGTAACCAGAGCCAAAAAATCTGGTCTGGCTCTCCTGCTACTCTCCCATTCTCCCTTAAGGGAAAGAGGATTTCACAGGCATTAAGAAAAAACCAAAACACCGAATTTTCTCCTAAATTTGGCAGAAGTGGGAATAACAACATTTCTGTTTGTGAAATGATTGCCAGACTTACCTGCAGTGCATGTGCTGCACCTCCTGGACTGCTCATTTCAAGGAGATCCCAGTATAAGCTGAGGGGCAGGCAGTGGCCATAGGGGAGCAAATGCACCTCCTACACACTTGCAGCAGCTTAGTGAGCTGGTCATTGCAGCCTGTCAATGCGTTTCAGAGGCCTGATGTGCCACGGCAAACATACATTTAGGCTATGAAATGTGGAATTGATATATAAGTTCATTTGCATCTTGGTCAAACTCCCATTTTACTCCATTTGCTTCCTAGATTTTTGTGCATATTTCATTCAAAAAAGTTGTCTCTTCATTGCAAATAAAAATCTAGACGAGAGACAATGGGCTGCCTTGTCTGAATCTGTAATTCAAATTGCTGTTAAGGCATGGAAATGTCATAGGTTCTTTTGGACAAACTATGTCTGCACTGAGTTAGTCCTATAAAGACCCAGCTACCCATAAAACTGTTCTCTTCTCACCCTGTGGGAATACAAGAAAGACTGGCAAAAATAAGGCAAGAGTAATCTCCAGGGAACTGGAAAGCATTTAGAATAGGAGTTTGCTCTCTGACCAGCTAACATGAAACGTTTCAGAGCACTAGTACAAGGCAGAACTTTGCAATGCAAGTTGTTGAGGCTGAACACTTAATGACCGTGCATCCAGCTGCCTACAAGTGGGATTGGGATAAGCATCCCCCATGGTGCCTCCCACAAACTGCAGAAGTTCAGGAAGGGTTAGGCTTAACTTCTGAGATTTAAATGGCTTCTTTCTTTTCATAAACATGAGGATTAGCAACTGCAGTGTTTATACAGGGTTTTGGTAGGTAAAAAATAACTGGTTCTGTTTGTGAAGCAAAATACCATGAGCTGGGAGAGCAGTGGCAGCAAAACCAAGAAGAAACTGCAAATGCACCTTACTGATTCTGATTCTCCAGCTACTGAAATGTAACTGGACAAAGACAGAAACCAGGCACAATTCACATTTTTTCTGTTCCATCCAGGAATATCAGCCCATTCACAGATGCAGTAGGTGGGAAACACCTCAGGGCACAACACTGTGACATCCCAGCAGATCTATGCAGTACAAGGCCTAGGTAGAAAAGACACTGGTGGATGCCATGTTGGAGAAGCCTGAAGATGAGAATAGGAATAAAGATAAGACCTTGAAATATAAATCAGAAGTCTAGTGGTGAAACTGGGGAAGAGGTGAGCTTTGGAGCTGCTATGAAAGAAAAAATAGGCTACATGCACAGGGAAGGTCTGTGGATTAGTGTTGTATTACATGGGAATCATTCATTTATTTTTTAGCCCAGATAAATAGTGCCCTTTTTTGATTCCATTAACTGGCTTCTCTATCTATAAATCTGGACCAGAACTCATTGCCTCATATGCAATCTCTCATCATCATCACTCTCAAATGCAATTTCCTTGAGACAGCAGAAATTTGTTTGTTTCCATTTACTTGTGAATATGAGAGTAATCTGTAGAGAATTAACTTCGACAAGTGGTGTAAAAGAAGCTGAATTTTTTTGTCCATTTGTAGTTAACATAATTCAGTGGATTCTTCAGGATATCCCAGAAGCTGCCACAGCTACCTAGGTGTTGGTTCAGGTGGGGAGCTTGGCTAAACATACAGAGCTATCATCCTTAGATCAAGGACTACAGAGACATGTATTTTAGTTTTCATCATCATGTTCACCAAGAAGTGACTATTTATAGGTTTTTGCAGAATAAACAAAACAAGCTGCTCAATTCCCTGTACCTTCACACCTATCTTTAGAGTATTGTGACAAAAAGAAAACAATTATTTGTTTAAAATAGTGAAGGAATTCAGAAGAAAAGAAGTTATTCCAGTTTCCAACACATTATTTTAACATTTGTCCAACAAAAACAGTAAATTGGGCCTAAACTTTCATTACATTTTATGCCTTTCAAGATATGCATGGCAAAACCTACTGAATAGGCATATGAACATACATCTTTCTCTCATTTGCCTTCTGTGCACAAATACATAATTTCCATGGTCTCATTCTCCTCTCAGCTCAATCATCTTATTTTTATCATGCAGACATACATACATGTGTGTATATGCTTTTAAACAAACACCACTTTTCCTCAGCATCCACCCTTCCTCCTTTCCTAAGCATCTTTCCATGGCTTCCTCTCAGATAATTAACAGGTTTTCTCTAGGTTTACACAACTTTTTCATAGGAAGATCTCTCTCAGAGATGTTTTCTTCCAGCAAAGAAGAGCCAAATCTTTTGCAGGACTTCAAGTCTCTGTGGCTTACCTGGAAAGGCCACGGAGGTGTCCCTGTTAGCTACTGGGGAAGCACCGAAGGCAGCTGCAGCTTTGGTTTACCCAGCTGTATCTACAGGGGACGTGCATCCATGCATTTTTAACCCTGTGCCTTCACACTTGTGTCTTTTTGGCTGCTTTTCTACGAGGCTGTGATGTTATGAGGACTCTGCTGTATGCTCAGCATTATTCTTGTGCTAAGCCCATCAAGGTGTTTCATAGCGATGAGAAGAAAACAACACAGGCACGAGCTATAGCAGGGACTCAGTGCCAATTTGAGGATAATTACCTACATACAAATGCATACCAACAAATTTCCAAAGCACTTTGTAAAATTTTCTAGTAGAAGTCCCACTTCTCAGTATTACCTCAAAGCATTTCAGCCAGTGTAATAACTTTCCTGCACTCGTTGCCTGTAAGTTATTTAAGTCCAGGATGCTATCTTCTCATTATTTTGCATTTACAACTGCCCTTCACCATACAATTCATTCAGACTGTTCTCAGCTTCCTTTAGGGAATCAGTTCTATGGTCTTACTTATTTATTTATTTTAGTGAAAGCACAGTGAGGATCAGCACTCTCCCTGCCCAACTGCCTGAGAATGCAGACATTTTCTTTAGCTATGAATGTGGTTTCTCAAAAATATACATAGACCTAACTGAACTATATTTCCCTTAGGCTATTCAGAAAATGCAAATTGAATATCAATCCCCTTTCTCTCTCTTTACCCATCTCCACAGTCTAATCAAACAATTTTGTTGTAACACTGAGTTTGTATCCTCTCAACAAGATACATGCTATGTTCTAATGCCCTGGGAGTCATTAAGGTTTCATGCAAAATGCAAAAATGTGAAGCCCTCCTTCTAATGTTTTTTAATTATCTCGTGTCATCTGAACTTGCCCAGCACTTAGCTCGATCAAAGCTCCAAACCCAGATTAACCTCTCTAATCCTGTAACCCCTCACAATCTAGTCATGGGGTGATTCTTGTCTCCCATTGACTTTCTATTTTAATTGGTATGTTGTTATTAACAACTGACAGTGCAATGTGCTGACAGGAATATACTAGATAGCTAGTATTTATTCATGTAAGAGGGGAAAGGAAAAAAACTTAATCCCCAGACTTTGTCTGGCATCCCTATTATCTCACAGTTTCTTATGTTTCTTTATGAAAATATAAAGAAATTAACCTTTAAAAAATAGCTTTGGATAGCCAAATATTTAAAGGTCACATTCTTTTTTTTTTTTTTTATTTAGAAGGCTCTTTTTGAAGTAAAATTAGTATAAATAATATGAAGAGGTAATAATATTCCAAAGAGTTGTGTTTTGGTGTTTTATGTGTGGTGGTTTTTTTCTTTTGTTTTGCTTTTTTTGCCTTTTCTTTTTGTTTGGGTTTTTTTGTTTGTTCTTGCATTTGTTTTTGTTTATGTTTTTGCTCCAGACTGTATTTTTATTAAGTTAAATGCTTTTTAGAAGTCTTGAGGAAAAAAGAATGAATTTTCTTCATTTATTTTCTTTTCTTACCCAATGTGCAAATGTCTTACTCTATGTGCAAAAATAACCGCCTCACATTTACAAACCTTTTAAAGGCTCTTCACGTTGACAGAAATGTCCTGATGAACTTAGATCACATGAAGAACAACTGGGTAAGGAAGAAAATTGTTTTTTTCATGGCATGTCCGGACAGGGTAAATTCTTACCACATTTGTAATACATTTCCAGAGATGTTGTTGTCCACAGAATTATCATGATTAACATAATTAATGAAGGGTTTTATCAAAGTTGTTAATGTGAATTACTGATCCTATCTGAGGATTTTGTGGCATCCTAGAAAGTGTTGTCATAATGAATTTCTGACTGACTAGGTGTGAGCCATGCTGTGCATGAAGGTACCTTCCTCAGAATTAGTCCAATAAAAGACTGCCATTGGTAATGGATCAAAGAGAAAGTCTTCAGTCTGAATAGTCCTTGTGCTGCAGCAATTTAATCTGAGACAGTTTTTTATTTATACTTACATTACCAGTTAAAGTGGTTTGTTTTTTCCTCCACAAATAGGTATAATGAGCTTTTTGTTCATCCTTTCCCCAGAAACCTTAGACTCATTAAGGAACTTTGAGTTGACAGACACATGCTGGTACCAAAGAGAATGTCTTCCTCAAGAAACAGAAAATAAGAAAACAAATTTTTACGTGAGATTACACCTATAGGTTCAAGTGCAGTACAGCAACCCATAATAACACAAGGTTTAACCTAGTTCTCAATTCATTAGTATGTTCATAAAAGATTGATTCAAATTCAGAAGAGGCCATGCTTTGGCCCTCTGCATGGATGGCAGTCAGCCCTGCAAGGCTGAATTATCTGTGTCTGTTTAATGACGCTGGTTTTTTTTTTACCTTTTTTTCTCTAATATATATTCTCTGTAATCTTTATTTTATTTATAACCTATTGTATTAGTGGCTAGTTTTCCCAGTAGTTTTCCATGCCCTTTTCCCAGGCAGAAAGACAAAACATATCCAAAGTCCCTACTCTATCTTGGTTCTCTCTGGCTAACAAGGCCAAAAAACACCTCTTCGAGACACATTTTCAGGAACAGAGTACAGTCCCATCTCAGAGGGGAGAATTTAGGTGGGGCTTGGACTGGGGAGAGAGTTGAATCACCACTTGTACTCCTTATTCATGCTTTTCTGTCAATTATGCTAATTTACCAAGCTTGTAAAATTGTATGGAGAGAGGGGGTAGGCTTTTGTGGATGTTTTTCCATAACTGCCCCTGGAGGCTTACAGTAAAGATCCACTTTTGCATTAGCTGCCATACCAACATTATCTCGGAAGTGTGTGTTGTTTCATTTCTAGGTTGAAAAAGTCATCACCACTTTAAGTGGTTTTCTCACCTTAGATTTCCCATTCAGCTGTGCGAATAAGAGCATATGGTGCTCTTTTCTGCTTTGTGTGATGAGTTCAGCGTGCAAACAGAAATCTTGAGCTTCACAGCTGCCTTTGTAAGTGAACGTGTTAAAGGGTACGCAAGAGGCAGCCATGAAGGTACACACCTTGCCAGAGGGAAAAAACTACAATGGAATGCTGGGGAAAGTCAGTGGTGCTTTCTACAAGCTGTCCATGTATAAGCAGAAGTGGTACTGAGAATCTTAAATGTGTGTTAGAGAAGGAGAGCATCTGCTGTGGGAACTGGGAGGGTTCTGCCTGACTGGTTGTCAGGCCAGAGGTTCTATGTAACTGTCAGAAAATTTGAGCTAACAAAAAGTCTAGGGATATTTAAATTTTTCTTGCTCTGTTTAAACCTTTTGTTTCTTAGAAGAATAGGAATGGAAGTGAGCTTTCTCTTTGTTTTTGTTGAACCTGTCTCTTACCCTTTTTTCTTCATAGCTTTTCCCCTTCCTCTCTCTCATTTCCCCCTATTCAGGATCTTTCTCCAAAGCTGATGTTGCTTTGAAGGAGCTAGACCAGATGCCCTCCAGAGATCCCTTCCCATCCAGCTTGTTTGATGGCTTTGTTATTGAGTGTCTTTGTGGTTCTGAGATCAGAAGGAGGCTGGGCACACTGGGAAGAAACCTGGGGAAGATGGAGATGGGTACTGAGTACCAGCCAAGTACTTTCATGCATTTGTAGCAGTGGGAGTAGTGAAAGCTTTTCACTTAGGCATTGTAGAAGTCAGTTTCCTGGGAGTGATGGAAAAGGAATTTCCTATCTGAAATGATGGTGTGGGTTTTTTTTTTTTTGTTTGGTTTGTTTTTTTTTTTTTTTTGTTTTTTTTTTTTTTTTTTTTTTTTTTTTTAGTAGAGAGAGCTTGAGAGCTTCAGGGAACTGTGTGAGGGGAGAGACTTAAAAGATGAGCTGTATGGTGGTTAAACTCATGTGCATGCTGGGAACACTCAGCAGACAGAGGGGGCTGGGTGGAATGGCCACCATGCTGTGAATCAGATACTGGTAAATTCTCTGCCAGACAGAGAGATACTGGTGCATTCCCCCCATCCCCTGGGCTGGAAATATCACTGAGCTCTATGTGAAAGCAGCAGAGCAGACTTCTCACTCTGCAAAGAGTGGGATGGCTTCAGTTTTCATAAAATCTGCTAGGGGCTAATGTGACTGAGAATAGGAGAGCAGTACTGAGAGATACCACCTCTGATGTGTCATGTGAAATGATGGGAATGTGGGCACAGTCATACTGAAATGGACGTCTTCTTTCATGTTACTGGAAACTTGTCATAGTGACCTTGGGGATCTTGTAACACTAACTTCAGTTATTTTAACCTTACTAACACTGAAACATGCACTGAAATCCATATTGCATGGAGTCCCTAGCAACACCTTTATCAGTGAATTTCGAAACTCTTACAAGAAAGTCCCTGACATGGACAAGGGCTGCTAGTTACCTATCCATAGTGAATGTTACCTTTCAAACAGCAACTTTATGGGTGGGAAAACACTGAAACCATTTTCCTTCTAGTTCATCTTCATCTTGTCATTAGTAATGTATTAATCTTAAGTTGCTGACTACATTCACTTCAGAGAACATCCATGGAATATTTCAGTGGCAACAACACTGACATTTGTGGAAAATTCCCTGCCACCGAGCACATTTTCCCACCCAGTGCTTAATTCAATGGAAATTGCTACTACACAGAAGACTAATACTTTCTTACTGATATCATTGATAGATATAGAAAGATTTGCACCAACAAGACTTTTATTTCAAAAGCAATAATAGGAAATGCCATTGCTAGATCTTAAGAAACTGTTATGCTTTATGAAATTTCATAGTTATGGTTCAGAGCATCACAGGCAAAATTTCCTCATTTATTCCAAATATGTAAGGGGCTGAAAAGCAGGATTTAATTTCTCTGACCTGTTAGCAACTCCATCAAGCCCTTGTAGCCTTTGCAGGGTGTGTAACTATGTCTAGAGGGCAATAGATAGATCACTTTGGTATTCTGGTGTATGAACAGGCACTGAGTAAATGGGCAGAAGGTCATACAAAAGAGGGATACATTGAGTGACATACACTGGATTAGTCACCAGACTAGCTGGCATGTTCTTGAAGCTGATGCTCTCACCAGCTCTTCTTCTGCATCTCCTTGGCTGTGTCCAGAGGACACTAGTTTGTGCTGAGACTGGGCTGTGAAGGCTAGGAACCTTTCATGTTTTCCCATGAAGCAGCTTTCAATTTATTCTTATATGTTAGTGGGAAAATGGAATAGAGAAAAAAATCCCACAACTTAGTTAAAAAAACCTCAAACACTTGAAAAATCACTCTGAATGTTTATTCTGCAGCAATGTCACAGCACTGCAGTTGTGAGCAGTTTTGCTTGCTCACCTTTGAGACTACAGGGTGCTCCCTACCAGTAGCTGAACTTACACCTGCTCAGACCTATGATCCTCTCTTGGAAGGAAGGAAGAAAGGAGTAGCAAGGGGAAGGTATAAAGCCTAAAATTATTAGCCTCTTGTCTTTGAGGGAAAAAAATCCGCAGAGCCGTCAGTGTTTATTTTCTGCTCTCTCTTTTTTGAGTATAGTGTCAGCAAGAGATGCTTTGGATTGTGTCTCTGACTATTCACTTATATTTCCATTCAAGGACCCCTCTGTGACATGGCAGGATCCCTGTGTTGGATACTGGCCTAATGCTCCCTGAAGCACTGGAAATAATTTTCACAAAAATTCAGAGCTATAGGAGGCAGCTACAGACCACACTGATGTGTGCTGTGGGAGATGAGAGTGAGCAAGCCTGGCTGCTTTGCTGTAGAAATAATTTGTTATTCCAGTATAATTTATGACCAGGCTGGTGAAACCAGTTTGGAAGGGCATTGGAAGTACTTCTTCTAATGCTTAAACCTGTTTGTGAACTGAGATAGGGAAAGATCATATGTGACGTTATGCTGGAGCTCTGAGGTGGCAGTAGCCTATGATTTGTAGGGGGGACAAGCAGCTGAGGAGAAACTGCTTTACCTAGACCAGCTGTGCCATATTCAGTGCATCAGACTGTGACAATTAATTCTTCCAGGCTGGAAACTTCTTGGGAAAATCATGTTACTCTGACATCTGCTTGCACTACATAAAAAGCTTTTAACGTCACCTGTTTTAAAAAAACACCTTATCTTTCATATGTGTGTTTTCACCTGTCCCCTTCCCTCCCCAGGAGTGCATTTCTTTAATGGTGTGGTTATGAGGAGAGATCTTTGTTGTCAGCAAGAATAGCAGCTACTGATGTGGAGTCTTTCTGAAGGGATAGAATCTTAATTGCTCATTCTAAGTTTGTCTTTTCCAGGTACAAAATAAATCAATCTCAAGCTGTGTAGCTGTTGAGAGGAGACATTTCAGTGTAATGCAGAATGCAACTTTATGTGTGAAAATGGCATACCCTGAAAATCAATTTCATGTCAAAATGGGGTGTTGATTATTTTTACTTATTATATTTATGAGGCACTAAAGGGCAAGCCACAGTATGTAATTTGGTCAACATTGGTCTTTTCATGTGCATATAGCCAGTTAATTATATGTCCTATTTTGCAATGCTAAATGTACCACTCAGGTCACATAACTGCTGATAGATTGTATTGTAGGCTGAAGAATGTATCTTGTATTACAAGATTAAGATTAATCCACAGAATTAAGACAGGTTCAGAACTGTGGCAATTGGTTTTGAAATGATTTATGGAGAATGTTTTATGTAACTTTCCTCAATGATGATATTGTACTTTCTTCCTTTGCTGCATAAAACATTTCAGGATGCGGATGTGTTAAGGGATTTATATAATTACTGTGCAGAATATCTTTAATAAGAGTGAGAAAAGCATACTGAGACCAATATGCTTTTGGTTGTCAGGCTAGGAAACCATTTTGTACACAAGAAAAAAAGGAGCCACATTCTTGGCACTCTTGAGGAAGGGGATAGAATTGTGCATTGAACTCTTCATAGTCTTACCAGTACCAAAAGTGTAATGAACATCTGTTTAAGTCTGTATTTCACCTAAGAGATTGGAGAATCCAGGTATTGGGTAGAGTAATTTGGCTGAGAGTCTGAGAACAGGCAGGCACTCTTTGCATGGACATATCCCAGGTGCCAGTACAGTTTGCTTCTGCTCTGCTGATATACGTAACTTACTGATGGTTTGAGAAAATTGGTCTGCAGTTTTTCTGGCTAAATAATTATCTTCATTAAAAAGCCTGATTTACTTTTTGTCTTATGGGTGTTTAAAATCTTTCCTTGAAGAACATGCTGAATCTTCATATCTTTTACACAGTCATCAGACCTAATCCTCTTTATTTTGTTATTTCCACTGCAAGTCCAAGTGTAAGTACTGACGGTGCCAGCATTAACTCAGAGATCTTTTAAATAGAAACCGTGAAAACTGAAGGATGGTGATGACTCTGGTGCACTGGAGACAAGAAAAGTTACCTGTTTCACTTCCCTGTCTGCTGGAAAGGCTCACTACCAGGTATTGGAGTACTTCATGTCACTCACTTGATAGTCAAATGGCCCTGCTTTGTCTCTTCTGGAGCACAAGGGTACCCAAAGAATTATGGCAGGTTTGAGCCTTACTACGAACTCCCTGGTAGACTTCTTGCATGACCTTGGGCAGGTCACACAGGCTCAGTCTAGTATCATACAGGGCATTCAAGGGGTATTTTTCTCCTGCAGCTGCATTCCAAACAGCTTGATAAGACCATGGCTATGGTCAATGAATTCTTACCTCCATGAAACCCTTCTGCCCCATACAGTAACCTTAGTTTTTTAAAATCTAATTTTCAGTGCACTTTGGGTTCCATCAGGAAGCAAAACCCATTCATAGTGCAACTTTCTGCAGTCCTGGCAGATTGATAGTTGTTCACTGGCTCTCTAGCCTTAACTCCCTGCTAAAAGGAGGTAAAAATATGTACTTTAGAGGTATATGCTGTTTGTCACTGCGGTGCCTTCTCTGTCTTGTCTGCACATATTCATCATTTCACAAGGCTGGAAGCCTCAAACTAATGTCTTTAGAATATTAATGTGAAAAAACCTTAGAGAACTCCTTGGTATTAACTGAGTTTCAGTCTGCAGGTTTCTATTTCAGTCTGTTCTTATTCTCTCTCTGGAATTTTATTTGGCCCTGATGACTTATCTTTTTCTGATTTGTTTTTTTTTAATTTTCCAAGTGTGAGGTTGTTTAGGAAACCTGTTTGTGATGCTTATTACTGAAGGTGTGGTGGTGTGCAACAGCAGCATACCTGGTGGTGTCTCTTGCTCTGTTCCTCACCACTCTGACCTCCTTCCAACAATGACTGTCTCTTTTAAGATCTGGGAAATTACTTTTTTTTTTTTCTTCCTTATTACTACATAACTTCCTGATGCTCTGAGAGAGTCGATGTGCAGTTTTCCTGCGTAAATAAAAGCTATACTGACTATAAAGCCAGAGATCCCACAGAGCATGAAATCCCTTTCTCAATTTTTTCTTGAATGTTATCTGCACACCTGGTGCTCAGTTTCACAAAAAGAGCACTCCATTTGGAGAAGGTGGTATGGGTTTTTTTTGGGTTTTTTTTTGGTGCATATAAGAACAGGTGATACTTTGAATGTAGACCACCAAGTTTGATAAATTTTATTATGAACTCTACAATAAAGTCACATATGCCTGCTCCCTTTCATGCATGGTCAAGATTTTAGCAGGTCTTCTTTCAGCCCCTGCAAATTTAAGCATATTTTGCACCCAGTCACCCTTGTGTTTCTTCTGGTCCCTTTGAGTAGTTTGATAAATTCTCACAATCAGAGTCTCTCATCTTGGAATCATTACGTGGGAGTACAAAAGATGCAGAGCTCATCTGGTCCAGTGTCATTGTTCTGCTGGCCATCACAAAACAGTGAGCAACTCTGTCCTTCTCTACCCAGAAAAAGTTCTTGGGGAGGTGTTAGACATCTCTGCTGTCAGCTGACATTGTCACTTTAAATCAAGTGAAGCAGACGTTGCAGATAATGTCTTACTGCCACAGAGCAAGTAACCTTGACAAACCTAGAGGTAACGATTTTAAGTCAGGACTGAGGCACACACACTGGCAAGACCTGTAGTGGAGAGAGTCTGGTCTTGTAGCTATCACCTGTGGCTACAGGCATTTGGACATATGTCTCCAGCCTGTGAATTGAATGACAGCCTCCATGAATACGAAATTCGCCTTTCAAGTTTTGGGACACTATTGACGTAGAGTGGTTTGAAAGCGCTTCTCCTGTTTTCTTTGTTCTTCTCCCTCCCACAGCAGTAAGTAAGTCTCCCCACAATAGCATCCAGCTAGTCCCTTGCCCTGTAGACTCCTTTTGGGGATCTCCCAGCATCTTTGGGGAGAAGCTTGCTAATGTCAATTAAAAGTGACATTCACTGCCTGATTAATTCTATTTCCTTGTGCAAGGACTTGGACTACAGTGTGTTAAAAGCTGAAAGCAATCTGGACAAACACAGAGGAAAGTCAGAATTAAGAGGATTATGAAATTCACTGCCTGAAATGAAATTGGCAGGTTGGTATGTTTTTTGACATAATTGCAATACCAAACTTGCAAATCACACTCATAACAGACTTCTGAGGTTTTCAGATGTTCCATATTCTAGGTGTCCAACCTATCATGCTCTGTATGCCTTTGGAAAGTGCAGCCATTGTAATGGAGACTGGCATTAGCACGGTCTTGAGCAATGACTCCTTGTGGGATTTATTAACACAGTCCTGATTTGGAAAGATAGGGTTAACTTTCTAGAAGACAGAGTATCCACACAATACTTGGATTACAAAAGGAGTACTTCATATCACTCACTTCATCGAGTGGCCCTTTTCACTCCCTTTTTGAGTAGAAGAATACTTGAAGAACTATTGTAGGTCTGAGTCATGCTATGAGCTCCATTGTTGACTTCTTGCTTGACCCTGGGGTCATCAGAGATCACAGTCAAGTTGTGGGAGGTTTGCCTGTCCACAATAACTTCGTGGCCATGAACACGAGTCAGTTGGAATGGAACTGATCCTTTTCCACTAAGATCTATTTGAGCCTGAAAAGGCTCCTGGCTTTCACATGCTCAACACAAGCACTTGACTAGTGAATATCACAGAATAGCAGCAGCATGCTCAGATATTGAAGGCCTGAAGCTGTTTGCTCTCCTCACAGCTAAGAAAAGGATAATGACAGTATCACACCTTAGAAATGTGTTGCTGTGTTGATGGGGAAGAAGTAAGTCAATTTCACTTGCATAGATGTGTAAGAATGCCATATTTAGCCCACATAATAAATGGGGCATAATCCTATGCCCCATTTCATGTACTGACTACTACCAGGCGGTCTGTGTTAATTTACCTGGAGGAGAATACCCTTCCTAAATATTCTGTGGTTTAAGCTACCACTGAATGAAGGGATTTGAATAGCAAAGTGGCCAAACTTGTTGACGAAAAGACTATTGCAAGTAGCTTGAGACAGTTGGGCAACATGATGGTAAATTACATTCATTGTTGCTGGCTGCAAGGGAATACAAATCAGATGGAACAAATTAATCTCCTTATATACATCGATGGCTTCTGAATTAGTTGTCACCTCCCAGGGAAAAGAATAAACTATGGTTTGCATTGTGGGAAGCTCAATGAAGATGTCTGCTCAATTTTCAGCATCAGTCAGAAATTAATAAGCTGTTGAACAGCTTTAAACTGAGGCTAGGGAACACCACAGCAGCAATGTTCTGCATTACATATTTTCTGCTTTGTGTATGTGTATATTTTAGACTCCTCTCATTGCCTGCTTAAAAAACAGAAAAAGGCAAACTCCTGAGAAGAAATCAAGGAGACATCTCTGGACAAGCACAAAACTGGGCAAAATTGATAGCTGCTATCCAAGGAATAGTCATGCAGGGGCCATTTTTCCCAAAAAGTAAAGGAAAGAGCTGCATATCTTCAGAGTGTAGTCAGCTTTGGATTGTTGTGATTTGCCTTGCGACAATCAGACTCATGGCTGAGGTAAACACCCATGCCCAGCTCTACATTTTCAGTTATGAGAAGCATACTTGGATTTAGCCATAATACCAGAAACAAAAAAGTTTCTTATTTTCTTATTTTTCCTTTTTTTTTTTTAATTAAAGCCTTTACTATTACTTTTTTCTAAAAAGATTCTTACAATTGTTTCCTTTTATCTGTATGAATCTCTTAGTTTTATTGTTATTTTATGGTAAAGAGTGTTGACCAGCATTTAGATGAGGTGCATTCCTTGTTATAAGTGCATATTTTGTTGTGGCATAATGTTTCTCTTCCCCTGAAGCAGTATTCTTTGGTTCTTACAGGAGTTAGGTTCCTAGTGGGAGACATGTTGACAATTCTTATGTTTCTATGAACTGCAACTTAATTACAGTCTCTCTGGGAAACTGATGGGCTTTCATATGGGATGTTTTCTTCCTGCTCTCAGTGTTCTTTCAAAAATCTTGTTTTTTGGCTGTCAACCAAAAAGTATAGATGAACGTGATTTTTTTTCCCAGCTTTATTTTATTTAAACAAAGAGAACATAAGGTATCAGATAAGAAATTATGAGATACCTAAAGGTTAAAGGTTGAAGTATTCCCACAGTGTGTTAAAGATTACAAGATAATGACAGTCCAGTGTCAGGCTAAGAAGGGGGAAAGTTAATGGACTGTGAGATTAAATTATGCATCTAGAGAGTGCTCATCTTATTACTGACAGGTATTGATTTCAGAAATAATTGTTCATTTTTAAAGGTGTTTCTCCGCTTTGTGCTGAACTGATCAGCCTCCTGGAAGTGGTCATTTAAGGGCATCAGCATATGAGTTACTCTTTTGCATATAGAAGATTAGTGATATAATAGGATAGTTGGTTTTCATGGATTTTTAGTGAACAGTAGTTGGGTAGAATGGCAGCTTTGCTAAAAGACATATTTTGAGAAGGTTATGTTAAATAAGAATTGAATTTCATGACTGATATCAAGAAGGCTGAATGCTCTCAAATCCGTGGGTTTTCAGGATGCTTATTCAACCCTCTTTAGGGAGAAGCTTTCAGTGCTTTTCATAAGAACATAGAGTGTTGGAAAGTAATCTCTGAAGGTCCATAGTATAGCTTTCTGCTCCAAGTGGAATTTCTGTCAGCATGTCTGTGTCTTTGCCTAGTCAAGCTGCTTGCCACTATCATTTTATTTTGGAAGGATTGGACAAAATCAATAGGACTAATTAAAAAAGAGGGGACTATGTCTACAATTTAACTCTTCTTTTACTTGTTTATAGATTAATTTTATAACCTGATATATTGATTTGTTCAGTTAATTCCTTTTAGGTACAAATCCTATTGCTTGAGCTTCCTTTATTCTCACATAAGGCTCTATTTCCTTTTAGCAGGGTTTTTTCATGAATTGTGCAGTAACTGAGCACCTAGTACAGGTGGTAGCTGGATTATTACTCTTACATCTCTCTATTTTGTAGAAAATGCAGAAATAAGAAATACAAAAGCCCTGCCCCTTATAAAGGTCTGTAGTGATGCTGACTCATACTTAGCATGCAGAAGGACCTGCAATAAATGTGCCTTTTCCATTCAATAAATTTTTGAGTTCCTCTTGAACTCAAAGTGACAAAGTGAAAAAGTGACAAAGATTTACCCCCATGCTTTGAATTGCTCCGACAATGGGACGAGGCCTTGCAAAGGACTGTGGTACTTGGTGGTTATAGAGAAATCTCAAGTAGTGCTCTCTTGAGGTGATCTTGTTGGACATGGTTTGTCTGTTTCAAAGGAGACTGCATTCCAGCACCTTGCAAATCCCCTGATGTTTAAGGGAGTGCTGGAAGTCAGGGCCACCTGTATGCACTTGCTGCAGAGGTGCTGGTGGCACAGAGCTCCAGCAGATGCTGTGGTACAGGGACCATGCAGGTGCATCCTCTGCTGGTGCATTCACCTTCTCTGCTTTCTACTTGCTTGGGGCAGATGGGAAAGGTGCTTCCTCCTTTTTGATTTAGTGTCTCGCTCTGTCCCTGCATGAAACCACCATTCCTCTTATTTTCTCCTCTTTGTCCCCTTCCCTGACTTTTGGTATAGATACATCCAGGCAACAATCTTTCCAGCACTACTGCTGTGTTAGCAGCATGAGACAGAGGGAGGAGGCAGATGCAGAGCTGCAATCCTGCCTCATCTTCCCTGCTCCTGGGAGAATGCATCTGGGCAGTGATACAGTAGCCTGACCATCTTCCCCTTTTAGATTTTCCTTCCCTGGATTTCACAATAGACCTCTAATGAAAGTGCTTATACAGCCCCTCTAGCCAACCTGATGGATTTTTCACTCCCACCTCCTCAGCTGTAATGTTTCTTAATGATCCTCCAAAGGCCTTTGCTGTGAAAGCATCATTTAACTGGGACATCACCATGGCCTTTCCAATGTACAAAACCAGGTGATTGACATGAGGGTGAAACCAGCAAAGCAGGTAATACAGCAGCTCTTCTGAACCCTCTGCAGCCCTGCCTGAGGAAAATAATCCCTCAGCTGTGTCAGGCACGGTGGAGACAGATGAAGCATGCATGGGTGAGCCTCTAAAGGGACTCCCTCCAGAAAGACAGATGAGGAATGTCTAGGGGTGGGAGTAAAGTGTGGCAGCTGTATTTACTCTAACTTGCTCTCAGTATTAGTTTTATGACTTGAAATTACAGGGCAATACTGCTGTGAGGAAGAGACATCTCAAAAGCTAAGCGGGGCTCTTTTCTAAAACAGCTAACAGCAGGGGATGTTCATGGCTCTGTGCCTCTGTGTTTGCTCTGAAGATAAATTAGATATTCTCAAACTCTCAGACTGGGGGACACAGTTGCATTTTTAATAAATTTACACAAATACACACACACACTCACACACACACACACACATATATATATACATATACACATGCATTTAAAGCTTTGCTCCTGCTCTTAAGATCATTCCCACTTCAGAGTGACAGTGATGTGCAAAGGCATGTGAAGGCTAGAGGGCAAAATTTTCTGCAATTAAGATGTGCTAACATTGCTGTCACCTCTCCTTTTCTCCAGCTTCCCCATTACATTTCTATAAATTTTCTGCTTCAGAAGTCAATCATGGTTGTACCTCCTGAAAGGCACTGGGTAGATCTGAGAAGTTCTGCTCTCAAGGAGGAGGAGACTGCAGGTCATCTCAGTGCAATGAAATCTCTCCCCTCCCCAGGAAGCCCTTCTTGGTATATCATCATATACTGACTTTGGTGTGTTGGTATATTCTTACCAAACTCTTTGTCTGGAGTGGCTGTGCTCCCATTCCCCATGGAAGAGACTGTGTCAGCCTTGTCTGTGTGTGCCTCTTCTGCAACCTGCAGTCTACCCCAGGGCACTTTGCTGTGTTTTACCGCCTGGCAAAATTTGCCCTGATAAGATACTGAGATTGTGCAGTTTCATGGATTCAGCTAATTAGAAGAGGGCAGCGTTGCATCCACCCCAGTGGATGTCAGCTTGACATTGACCTCCTTTTGGGAAGATTGAGAGTGAAATGTGTAAAATGCAGAAAAGAGAACCACAGACAAACTTCTTAGTAGGTTTTTAAATTACCTTGTTTTAAACCAGGTCTTTCAGAACTTGATAGAGCGGAGGTCTTTCAAATATTTAAGGGGACATTGTGTCATTTTGCCCCACATGATAAAATACTTTCTTTCCTAGCATTTTTGAATCCATATTTGTGGAAAAGATAATTTCCTAAATAAATAATGTCTGCATTTTTTCAGGTGTGGTGTGGGAAGGTTAGCCCAAACATAAACTGGTTTAAATAATTTAAATATTTCTTCAACAACCTTTCAAAGATCCTATTGAGAAGTCTGCAGATTCAGCTGTATACTGTTGTCCCTACTACAGTCATAAGCTCAGGAAACACTAGCATTAAAACTGTGTCAGAACTGGTATTGACTTCAGTGGAAAAGGTCCGGATGAATACAGTTTTAGCCAGCCAGATCTTTTTTGACATTTACTATATGACATTATTTTCCACCAAGCAAAGCCTCTAGAGATTTCTGAAAACCTCTTTTCACTGGTTTCCATTTTTTCATCATTCTTATTTTACAGGCAGAAAGCTGAGACAGACCAGACAAGCAAATTAGAGCTATCTAGTAGACAGTGTCAGGTTTGGGACTCATCTCTCCCATGTTGCCATACAACCCTTCATATTTTGATTCAGGATTCCATAAGGATGGCTGATGAAATCGTGGCCCATGTTACCAAACCTTGGTGTCTTCTTGGCTGGACAGAGTTGTTCTTTGGAAAATAATATGGATGACAAAATTTTAGTAAGCAAACAGAGGATAAGCAGTTCCAAAAACATAAGCAAAAGAAAATCAAGAATGTAAATAATTGTGAACCTGTTCTTGGGGAAGGATGAGCTTGAGGCAAAAGTTAAGGAGGATTTTTTGTCCTGGTCATCAATTTATGAAAGGAGCGTGGTTGTTACACAAAGAAGAAGTTCAGTGAATTTGGGTAGGGTAGGTTTTTTTGGTGTGTGTGTTGAAGTGTCTGCTTTTAATTTCTTGCAATTCAAAGTTTAGGGTTTTTTTTGTTTTTGTTTGTTTGTTTGTTTGTTTTGTTTGTTTTGTGTGTGTGTTTTTTTTGTTTTGTTTTGTTTGTTTGTTTTTTTCCCCTTCCCAAGTAATGGCTTGTCTTATACTGAGTGTTGGAACAGTCTGCTGCAATCCCAGAGTTTTATGACCAGGCACAGTCTCAGCATGAGCCACTTCATCATAGCAAATTGTAAGCTTGCCTCCCTGGGACTCTGGGCAGGACTGGGAATGATGGTGTGCCTAAGAAAAGCACAAAATGGGGCAGCTTGCAACTTTACATGGATTCCCCTTCTTTTGATAAGCAATTTCATTCTGGAATGAAGAATGTCAAGAGAAAAATGAATGCAAGAAACAAACTCCATGCGAAAATTTGGCACTTGCTAAAGTCAGGGCTCTCAAACTGCAATGGTCCTGATACTCTTCCAGCTTCTTTTCTATCACTGAATCTTTACTGATTTTGATGTTATTAATTCTGATTTATAGCACCAGTGTAGGGACAGGAAATGGCATTATCAGTTTGCAATATCAGGCTGCTCCCTGAATTTGCACCCATAATTATGTTTTTAGAAGCAAGTTAAAGTTTCCTATTATATCCACAGCAAGATCTATTTAAGAGATAGCAGTTGCACATTCCAAGAAAATTTATACCACTGAGGAGTGAATCAGCTTAGAAAAAAGATAGAGAAGATCTGTATCTCTTTTCATCCTCACAACTCCCAGAGACAATTTTTCAGGTTCCAGCAATGCTAAGAGCTTGATTTTTCTTTCTCTCTTCACGTAAGAAAATCCCTCACTTTTGTTCTGCATCACAATTCTGAAACATGGTGTCCTGGAGCTCGATGTGCCTGGAATGTGCCTTGCAGAATGCCGTGGACCTAATCTTACCTGGTAAAATCCTCAGGAGTTCCAGTGGAATTCAGGATAAGAGCAGAAGCAGGTGGAACAGAAGGAAGCGTGGGCTGGTGTGTGTGTATGTGTGAGTGTATTAGCCATCACACAGGACTTTTCTGTGACAGCTGATGCTGGTAGAGGAGCAGGTGGACAGGGTACCCCAGCTTCCCTTACATCACCTGATAAATCTTTAGAAAGGCTGTTCACAGAGAAAATGACCTGACTTCCCCAAACTTCAAACCACAATGTTACTGTTGGGATAAAAAAAGCTTATACTGCTACTTTGATGATTTCCTTGAGATTTCTTTTTGCTGGAAACAAGTTCAAACACCTTTCTCCCATTTCTTCTGTTATTCTTCTTTCCTAAAATTGCCCATCACTGGCACCTTTTTCAGCCAGAAAAATGTGAATGCTTAAAACTTTTGGGGTGTTTAGTAACTACTAGAATGATTTTCTAGTTTAGAAATATTTCAATGAAACAGCCAGTGTAATTTCTATCTTTTTCGTGTAGGAAAATAACCTCTTTTTAACCCATTTGGTTGGGAAAAGAGAGAAATTTGCACAGACAGCTTTGTGCTAATGCCATATGTGTTTGAGTAATAATCTCAAAAATTCAGCTCAAGCTCTTTCTAAAGACAGACAGTTTGTAGATGAGGATTGCTCTCTCAAAGATTACAGGCACTGAAATATCATTACATAACCCCTATAGCCTTAGAGTCTGACATTTTCCAGAGGAGAATTTATTTTAAGGTCTTCTGTCTGTTAGTGCTTTAACATGCAGTTGTCTGACTTATGGATCCAGGACTATTTTTATGTTATGTGACTCTGTGAAAATTAAAAAGTCCTAAGTAGAGCAGTGGCTGGCAGAGGAATTCTGCCAGGAAAATTCAACTGACCTGTGTTCTCCTGATCCTGTTCATCTACCAGGAATGACAGTCCTTGCTGTGGTGGCAAGGGCTCTCTGAACAGCAGGGCCCTGTTGCTCTCTGCCCTCCACAGTGCATACAAGCTTTGGAAAACACCGTGTTTTCAGGCACAGCCTGAATGAATCCCACTGTCCCGCCAGTGGCTGGCGCTCTCAGGGAGTCAACCATGGGTACGAGCCTCCCTGGCTCCTGCAGATGTCAGCTGGGTTTCAGTGCTGCTCTGTGGATTTGGCCTGTGGCTCAATAGATGCATCACAGGATCAGCCAGGAAGACTTATGCTCTTTCACTGTCCTTAACACTCAAAAGAAACCTGATGATTAATCAATCCTTTTTTTGATGTTCACTCGTGGGACACATATCCGCTCACAACAGGGACCTTCTTTATGTGCTTTTATCCCTAGGCTGATGCTCCAGGGATGCTGATCTGAATCTGTCTACATATAAAAGCAGGAAGGGAAGATAGTGAGTCCCTAGCTCCCATCACAGATGGCTGATAATTAGCGTACTGGTTCCATCTCCTTAAAAACATAGCAAAGATAGTTTTCTAGGGACAATGTGATTGACTTCAAGCTGTTTTGCATCACAGTAAGGCTCTTGGAAAAACACAGAAAGAATTTTTACCTCTGAATAAAAATAAACATTTGAAAGTTTATTTTTACTTATTTATACTGGGTCAAATATTACATTGACCTTCAAATTTATTACGTGAGAAATTTTGCCTGAGTGGGATCTGCAGACTCATGGAAATGGAGATATGTTAGGAATAACTGCCAAAACCTTTTAGACAGGAATATCATAATAGACTTTATAAGCAAATATATGTTAAATTAAAAGCTGTAGATGGCTGAACCATGGCCCAATTTTAGATTCTGGTTTAACACTCTTGTCTTAACACATGCTCTGCTCTCAGTCAGGAATCACGTTCTACTGTGGTGTCTCCTCATTTAGTTGACTCAGTCCCGTGGCTCCAGGTCCATCCCACCACAACCCTCATGGGTACAGCAGTGCTACTCACAGGCAATGCAAGGCATGCAGTCTTCTAATGGATAAACTGTTACCCATTCTCAAGTATCTACCTCCACCTTCTATATTTCCCAGACAAATGAAAATCCCCGTACACTCTATGGTGTACAAAGTTTTGTGGATAGCACCAAATTCTCCATGGAGGCAGGACATAGGACCCCATCGTGTGGAGCTCTGTTTTCCTTTGCAGTGCCAATCTTGATCACATCCTTCAGTCACCTCTTCTTGTCATCATGTCTCCGCACGTTAGAAATGATGTCTCATTTATTTTTCTGCTTCACTTTCTTAATTATGTTTCTGTAAAGGGAAATGGGGACCTTCTATCACCAATAGCTTTGATGAATGATGAGGCTAAGGCCAGATTCTGTAGGATGTCTATAGCAGTCTTGTAATTTTACCACTTCTTAAGCCAGCATCTCACTGTTGGGAATTACTCTTTTTCCTCGCTGCAGTTCGGTTGAAGAAGTTAAACAAAACAGTGCAACTACTTGGATGAAAATGCTGTTAAGATGGTCTTCAGTATGGTCAAGAATTATGTAGATGTTACTGCAGCTCTAAGTAAAATCTGAAATTTGCTGTGAAAGCTTAATTTTAGTTAAATATCCATGGGACAGATTCTGACTTCACATCTATTAAGAGATCAGCTAATGCTAAGTGAGATTAAAATCTGTCAGCCTGGTCTCCCTCAGTGAAGACAAGATGAAAAATAACCAGACTATGCTGCTTCTGGGACCTGTGCATTAATCTTGCAACCTCAGTAATGAGGCATGGGCTGGTGCTCTATGTTGTGCAGACAACACAAAACACAGTCTGACCATGAACAACCCTGGATCTGACCTCACTTGGTAAAGATCATCTGTGTGCCTTTGGGCATGTGTGTGTCTCTGGATTTAATTCATTTCCTCAACAATCCAAAAAGGCTTGTACTGAAGGTCAAGTAATATGCTTTGACCCCGTTGTTGTGCTTTAAACCCAGATGGAACACTAAGCATGATGGAGCCTCTTGCTCAGCCCTTCGCTCTCACCTCCACCCCACAGTGGAATGGGGAGGAGAATCAAATGTGAAACTTGTAGGTTGAGATAAGAACACTTTAATATTTGAAATTGAAGTAAAATACTATAACAGTGGTAAATAACAGACAAAGTAATAGTAATAATATTGGGAAAGGAAAAGACCCAAACAAGTGATTCACAAGACAATTGCTCTCCCTACTCCAGCTAATGCCAGACCTCATTCCCAAATCCAGAATGGCCACCCTCTGGGTAACTCCCTCAGTTATATAGAGGGCATGATGTCCCGAGGTGTGGAATATCCCTTCAATCAGTTTAGGTCGCCTGTCCCAGCTGTGCTCTCTCCTGGTTTTGTTTGCATACCCCCTCCACTCCCTCCCTGGCAGAGCATGAGACAGGGAAAGAAGAAGTCCTTGATTTAGGATTAACATGACTCAGCAAAACCCAAAATATCAGTGTGTTATCAACACCATTCTCATTCTGAATCCAATCATTCTGTGAAAACACAGCACTGGAACAGCTACTGAGGGGAAATTAACGCTACCCTTGTTGAAATCAGGTCACCTATACATGTGCTGAGTAGGATGGAGATGTGATCAGATTTTTCCAATGAAAGAACTATTGCTATTCCAATTTTCTGCAGTGTCTTCTTTCTTTCAGCTTTTTATCATTTGTGACAAGTTGATGTGGCATTTGTGGCAATTGATGTCAGTTAAAAACCTTCTTTTTAGTAACTTAATATTGTCCTAAAGTGCCTCTAACTCATTGTGGTCCAATTTTTAAAGCCTTCCATGAATGCAAAGTTTAAGTAACTAAGGAGTATAGTCATCATCATCATATTTTGGAATTGAAAATCTCTGCACTTATAGAGGGAAGCCAGTGAGTGATTCCTCAGCCTCTACATGTTATGACACTTGCTTCCATGCACTTATATTACATCAGACTAGTAAGCAGTAACAAGACACAGGTTTTTGCTTCTCTGGAGCAAGACAGCAATGGCTGTGAGAAATGAAAAAAATGTCTCTTGGTACACCTATATAACAGCTTGCTGACAGTCTCAAAACCTTTTTATCTTCATTTATTCATTTAAAATCACACTATTCTTATTTGGTTGGCTAATGTTTCTGCCCAATTTTTTGATAAATCATCATATGGGTAAAATACATATATGTGAGAAAAAGTCTTTGCCAAGTTGAACTGAATTCACTGGATAGTGCCAAAACATGAACCAAACAATTAAAGCAGTGCTTGGAAAAGGTTTTGGGAGACAGATTTCTGGAGTGCCCGTAGTTTTGGAAATGCAATGAGGCAGTAGACTGAACAGAGAATATTACTGAAGAAGATGCTTTCTCAGTGTGGGTGCATATAGTTGTTTCTTTCCCAGATCAATCAGTGTTTAGGAAACTGCCTCCGGCTGGGGAAATGACTGTGTAGCTCCAATGTGGCACTGTTCTGGAAGTCTGAATGTGCTGGTTCAGATCACAGTCAAAGAGTACAGCAAACACCGAGCTTGTTGGATATAAGAAAACCTTTGCCTGGCTTTGTACTTTTTTGTTTTGATTTAAGCATATGACAAACAAGTGTCAGCATGAAAATTTTTGACTTCTTTTATTTATTGTTTAAGTTGGTCATTTTGGATGGTTCTGGCAAATAGATGCAGGGAAATAACAATTTGCATACTCATTTTGAGCAAGGGTGTTTAGCAGACTGCATGAATGTGAGATTTGTTCAGTCAGTGCAGTTTGAACACAAAGGGAGTGTTCACCATCAGCCATTAAATGTCCCAGCTGTTTGCCTGTGAAATCACATAAGGCACCTTCTAAGCATTTTTGTCGTTACAAACTTACACTTACTGCATTGGACAGGGACTGAAGAGATTGAAGTAAATTGTGCCATTAGAATAAAAATAAGAAGCTCTCACATGATCCATTTCCAGCTCCCAGTTTATGAACCTGTCTGTTCCTGAGGACATACTATATGTTTTGTGATGCAGCATCCGGAAGCTCCACTTCTGTCAGTGGAAAAAGGATCATTTTCTCCTGTGCAGATCATTTCAAGCTGGTATCAGTGCTTTTACTGTGCAGCTTTTCTATCGTCGTGGTCCACACACAGAAGAAAGGACTCTTGACAATAATTTCAGAAGGCTAAAATGATTTATTAAAATGACTCCATAATTCTAGTATTTTTCTATATCTGCACAGCAGAGAGCATTCCATGCTCCTGCTGCTGCTTCGTCCAGGAAAATGTGTCCGAATAGTTTACAATATCAGAAAGATAAAGCAATTTCAGCTTCAGTCTCCTCATAGGTAGGAGGAGGCCAACCAATTCCATGTCCTTGAAGAACAGACACAGATATTTTGTTTACAGAAAGCTTATACAGAGTAAAAGACAGCAAAAGGATGTTCTCCCATGGGAAAATGATCAGAAGGCTTACACACAGAGAAACTTATAATATGATCCTAGCAACAGCTTTTCCACTCAGGTATAACTTAAGTTCATTGGTTTAATGCAGCTCTTGGAAGACAACTGGCTCACCTTCTGCCAGACCTCTGCCAGTCTCTGCAGAGTGAGCCCTCCATCAGCTGCAGCAGGTGGAATTGGCATGACAAACTGTTTTCGAGGTGACAGTGCAGATTTTTGTCTTGTAGTGCCAGACAGAAAAGCTGCAAAGCCTCTCATTTCCCTGCCATGCCCCTCAAGGTTCCTCCAGGCCCTGTGCCACCAGCAAATAAAGCCTGCAACTGCAGTGCAGCTCTGCAGTCAGACCTTTTAGAGGTATTGGCTCACCATTAAGAAGTATGCAGTGTATTTGAATTCTTCTTCTGTAATGAAAGGAAAGGTAAGAGTCACCTTTAGCTGACTTGAAAGCAATATATGAAAACTGGCTCAGTTTTTCAAAAACTATAATTGTGACATTCTGCATGTAAAGTTCCACTTGCAAAGATGAATATTTCATTAATTTTCAAGGATGTGAAACTGTACTGGAACATTAACTAGAGTTTTTGCTGTCTAGCCAATGCACTAATACCATGCTACAGTCATATTATTTTACTCCGTTAAAATAGTAATAAAAAACTTAGCTAAACTTAAAAAGGTGAAACATCAAAGTGCAGTTTTATTCTTATGAGTGATTACTTAGAAGAAATTACTAGTTTTCTCACTGAAAAATTACTGTGAACTCTTCCTCAAAGAAACCTTGAATAATGTAAATCTCAATCTAAGATGCTGCCTATCAGACATGGAGTAAATACATAAATTTACATAAAAAACATAAACAGTGTTCTGTCTCTGGAAATTAATTATCTCTAAACCTTATTTTTCTCTATTACTACTCAAAACCCTGTTAGCAGACAGATAACACCTGGTGACTAGTTCTGACCACTGTGTTAATGCAGTGGTTTCCTCTCTTTCTTTGAAACAACTTTCTCAGATAATGCTGGAAAAAACAAGAGGAAAGAGAGCTGATTGTCTTCTCCCTTACCTGAGGTGTTGTGTAGTCATCCACATAGTCCAAAAAATGCATTAAACTGTCTGACCTAAGGGAAATGATTATACAAAGCAGGAAGCAGTCAAAAATAGTGTTTGTAAAGTTGGTTAGAAGCTTGTTATCTTTGAAAGCTTGCTGAGCATATCTGGTTTCACTAACAACAATTTTCCTAAATTTTTCTTGTGGTTTTTAGTTTTTCAGTTAGTGTGGATCCTCTCCTGGCCCAGCATAACCAGTTTTTGCCAGAGAAAGGCAAAGGAACTTGGCAAACCAAGAATGCAGACTATTGTTGATATATCCAGGAGAAAAGGCCACTGAAGAATTTTAGGAAAGGATTCTTACCCTTTACTTGTGAAAATTTTGTTAAATCAAAGCTTGTGTTACTTTGATTTTGGTATTCAATTCCTTTCTAGAGTCTTAAAAATGAAGAGCCACACATGATTTCCTTAAGGACACTTGGAGTAGAATGGAAGTAGCACATTCCTAAAATGTATATTTTATAAGCTGAATGCCAGTGCAAAAGGCATTTTGGGTTTATGTTATACACTTGCATCTTGGGTGCTGCAGAGACCAACTTAGGTGTTAACTCATTCTGTTAAGCGTAATGATCCCAAGAACATTAAGGCAAGCATTAAAAATCCAACAACCCAACAATAAAGCAACCCAAAACATAATGAAACTGATGTCTTTCATCTCCAGGTTTGGAGAATCTGGCCTGGAGAAGTGTACTGCCCACTGTAACCAGAGCATGAACGTTAGAAATATCTCTGGGAAAGATCAGAAGAGGATGTGGGTTGTATGCGCCAAGGCACAGTGTCTAAGTGTTGAGCAAAACTAATTCAAGATTGTTTTGTGAATCAAGAAATATCACAAAATAGACACCATCTAATCTGCCATCTGAAGGAATTTGTTTTCAACCAACCTACAGCATTCTCAGCATTGTATAAAATATCTTCTGTTTCCTTAGTACATTCTATTTGTTTAATTGTGCCATTATTTGTTAGCCTCTTTTGTACTTATTGGCAGATAGAAATCAAAATTTATTAGACTTTCATAAAGCTAGATTTTTTATTCTGTTTATTCTTCCTGCAAATACAAGAATGCAGCCTGTGCAGGAGGAAAGAGTACAGCTGCACTGCAGGAAGATATGAAATGCACTTAAGAAAGGTATAATACTACTTCATCCAAACCTACTCATATTTTCCTGCCTTCCTATTACTTTCTGCATTTTAAATATATGTTATCCCTTTTCCAGAAGAACATTCTGGTGGTATTCTGAAATCCTCTCTTATTGAAATAGAAGCCTTGGAAGAAATCTTTGTTGTTGAAACATATTTTCTGGTTGGCTTATGATGTTATAAAATTTTCTGACCTCTAGTATGAGCATTGCAAATTCTCTAAAATAGATTCTGCCACTGAAAAGTTGCTAAGCAACTAATCCTGTCTGATCTATTGTAGTTCAAATAAATGAAATAGACATATAGAAGAGAGTTTATAAACCTAATGGGTTGTAAAAAACAAACAAACCTAAACCCATAAACAAATAGATATATAATGTATTTAATAGCAAAATAAATAACTGAAGGAAAACAAAAGAAAACTGCCAAAAGCCCCTGGCTCACAAGAAGTATTTGAAGACATTTTAAGCAAAAGCAGTAAAGGATCAGCATTGTCACTTCACAGGTCCAGATTAGCCATCACTTCTGTTTGCTCTTTGGCATCCTTAATGGTTGTTTAATGTCCTTTTTGCTGGGTATTTTTCCTTGCATGATATTAAAAAATGTACTTAGATAGTTAAAAATAAGCTGTTATTCATCTTTCAGATGAGCTGTCATGATTTTTTTTTTTTTTAATTTAGCTCTAGAGTCAGGGGAAAGCTTTTCTGTGCTTCCATTCTCTGCTTCCCACTATACCTCCCATTGTCCTGTTGCAGTCTGGCCTCTAGAGCTGGGCAGTTAAATCCAGAAGAAGGAGGAGATGCAGCTCCTTGCTGAAAATCAGAGGGAGTGCCATTGATCTGGGGGAGCCCTCCAGACACCCGTCATGTTTGCAGCCAGATAGCCTTTCCTGTTTGAGGCAAACTGTGCACATTTTTTGTCAACTTGGGTGATTGTGAGGGTTTCTTTTTCTATCTTGACTTGCCTCCTGCAGGTTCATATGGTTGGATGGACAAAACCCCAGCTTTTATTTTGAGGCCAGGGCCCTGACAGCTCCAGCTGATGCCATAGTTTTCTCCCCTAAATACCTGTGCCTAATTACCTGTGATTTTGAGTCTCAAACTTCTGTAATTTATAGTAACCACTGTAAGATTATCTTTATCACTATAATCCCTTAGACGCTTTCACCTCTACAACACACTGTGGATTCTTCCCTTCCATGACCAGGACTTCAGTGCAAGATAATTGTCACAAAATCTATTGCAAAGTCTTAAGGAAAAGGAAGCTTTTTTTATTGTACTAAATCTTCTTGCAGTTTGATTTCAGGTCTTTCAGGCTGTCACACTCACAAGTGCCAAGATGTCTGCAGTCTGGTTGTGGTACTTGGTTGAAGCACAAGGATAAGGGATTCTGTCTGCCTCTTTTGGCTACTGCTTAGCTGGTAACAACAAAAGGTGTTTTGCACAGGTGTTTTACATCCAATAGGAAACATCAGCTACAACGTGCTAATGCTTTGTCTCAGTTCATGCTCGTTTCACTTTTCTTAAATCTTGGGTCAGCTTGCTGTCCATTGACTCTTCTTCCTCGTTATAAATATATGAGACGTGTCTGTAGCCCTTTCCTGTCAGTCCAGCGGACAAAACAGAGGTATAAGTGTTACATCACAGCCTTTTAGCTATTCTTCTGGTGTTAGAATTGCAGGTCTTCTGATGATGGACTGTCTGGCCTGTGGGCTCATCTGCTAGAAACAAGATACATACCAACTTTAATTCTACAAACTGTTACGTATTTCTGCACTGATTTATGCTGAGAGTCATAATTCTTTACTTACAGACTGTAGGCCTGGGAGGTGTCTTTGAGGTGAAAGGCTGGCAAAATGAAAACAGAAAATAAAACTTCACAGTTGTACTGTGAAGTTGTGTATTTATTTATATTCTGCAAAAGCTACATTAGAGGTCTTTAAAGTCATTATTAGAAGGACACAAGAAAACTTAAAAGTGAAAATAGCGATTTTAAGAAAAGTTAATGGAACACAAAAGAATCCCAGTAGCCTTCTTTCACCATACCCAGTAAGATGTTGGTCCTTTTCAGGTCTGACTCAAAGCTAGGACTTTTTCACTTGTTTGGGCCAAGTCTCTGTTTTATTTTAGTATAAAAACTACTTGATCTAAGGTAAAGGCCAATACAAAAGTCAGAATTAAATAGGCACCTCAAATCACATTCTTTTCTCATTATTATTCACTTGAGAAACAGCTTCTGTTCCAGCCTTGTTAAGTTGTTTGACAGAGAAATCAGTCACTCCTCTGAAAAAAAGGAATGGAAATGAGTTATTTCTATTTTCTCCTGGTGTTTATGCAAGTTTCCCCTTAAGCACTTACCAGAATGAAAGCTTTTCATCTAACACTTTAATTCTGTACACCTTTTCCCTGGGACCAAGAAAATAAAATAATAGCAGCACTTAATGAAAGGGAAAAAGTAATCACTGGAGAGGAAACACTCCAGGAGCAGGTAACTCTCACAACTTATTGAATACAGTCAGCATAATTATTAGGCCTTTTTAATGACTATCATTGCATGTGAACTCTAATCATGGAAATTCCAGGTGCTCATCTGGAAAGAGTTTCTCTCACAGTGCAGGGAGAAGGAATAGGGATTTGCAAAGTGTGTTTTTAAACAGATTTTCTGTCAGCATGCCAGATTTTATCATTTTAAGGAGATCTTGGGAGTGAAGAGCTGGGTTGAAACTCAGATATATATGAAATTTTTATGCTTTGCAGACACTATGTTTTGCAGTATCTTAAAGAAACTTTTTAATCTGTCAGGTATTTAATTTACCAAACAACTGTCACACTGATTTCTCCTCTGGTGCTGACCACTCTGGGCTATTCAGTTTGCCACTACTTTGGGAAAGGACACGTCACCTTTCATTTTCCTTGCAAAAATCCTCATCCTTCTGACAACTTCAGATTTGATCTCACAAAATGTTGTTCAAAGACCAGTGGGGAAAGAGTCCCCATTGGTGCAGCACCTGTCTGCAGCTCTGTAGGGAGCAGAAACACATGATGGGGTTAGTATGGGGGATTCTTACAGCCTCTCTTATGTTATGCCTGCAAACTTTATCACCAGTCAATTTCTTACCAGCACTAAGCTCATGAGGATTGTTCTTCCTGCACTGGAGGGATCATAGCCTGCTCAAAAAGTAATCTGTTTAAGCCAAATGATTTGAATATGTATGCCAACATACTTTTGCTTTTTTCTCCCCTTGTCTAGCTTTTGCTTTCTCTCATTTCATAATATCCACTGCACCGGTGTTAAATATTTTCTTGGTGCCTTTCAGACCCATTTGTTTACCTTCATCTAGAAAAAGGCCTTTAGTCTGCCCCTGCAGTAAGCAAACACGTTATGTTTTCTGCCTTCTTTACAAGCTTCCCCTTTATTCAAATCTGTAGCCCAGTAGGTTTTCATTTCCTGAAGCCTTGCAAATGACAGCGAGAAACAAACCAGCAAAACTTGTTTGAAGAAAATTTACCAATGCAAGCAAAGTTTTCCAGAGTCCTAATTCATGGTCCCGTGGCAAGCAGAACTCATGACTGGCAGATTTTGCTCAGTAATACTGCTGGTCCAGAACAAGTGAACAATTATGTTGCTTGACTAATGAGCAATTATGACTCTTGTCTAAGAGTCCTGCATTTCCTTTCTCACCACTAGGCAGCAATTGTGCTCAATACTCAACTTTTGCTTGAAAGCTGTATATTAGAAATCACCCAGAGACTGGGTGAAAAGTGTCTGCTTTTCTTTGTTGCATGCACTGTATGTGGACTGTTACTTTGTGATATCTTTTGGTTTACAAAAGCTGACTTTAGTCTTCAGGAAGAGCATGTTTTGAAATTTAATTTCTCATGTCAGGGTAAAACATCTCTTAGGAATTGTTGATCTGTCTTCTGGTGCAAATAGTTTAGAGTAGTCTTGTCTTGGCAGTAGACTATACTTTCACAAACCCCAATGTGATTTTTTTCCTTGTGCAAAACCTCATTCCTGCTGCTTTCTACTAAGAAGACAGCAGGTGTTGTGAGACAGTGGAGCAGCAGACTTCAGCTAAGCCTGTTGCTGCATTTTCAACATCAGCCCTTCTGTAAAACAATTCATTCCCACAGTCTGCATCTATGCCTGTCCAGAGTGCTCACAATACTCTGCTATGGGCAGTAATATAAAATAATATTTTATAACCTGAAGGCCCACATGAAAAAGAGGCTTAAAAGTACATAGCCCACAAAAAGTATCATATTGGAGATAATCAGAAGCTTCTCAAGAGCTCTGCCTTGAATATGGGGTATGAATATTTTCTAAGTGAGACTGACATCCAGACCTTGCATTTTTCTGAAGATAAAACAAATCAAATCAATCTATCCATATACCCACCTACCATAGTGCAGCTGGATACCAGAACTGTACCTGTGTGTGAACTCAGTGCTCCTGAGCCACTAATTTGAGGATAACCCAGGAGCTTGCCAACTCCAAAAGTTGTTATCAGAAGGGAGACAATGGACTAGCTGAAGATGATGGAGCCCCTTGGAGTGAGAGACTCAGCTTCTGGCCACCTTCACAATTTGATATTCGACTATAAGATGCAGGAAACCATCCTGTTATAACCTTCTTCTTTGTCCAATTCATATGCTTAAAAGTACCACTCAATATCCTGGTGGGACAATCTGACCTTTCCTTCCAAAGGTGGTCCTGGTTACAGAACTGATCAAATGAGTACATAGCTAAATCCCTTGTAAGCAGGCATTTAAAGCTATTGGAGCAGAAGTTGTCATGCCGTGCAGCCTTTTGTACATCATTAAGCTATTTAAGACATTTTGTGTTTGGTTTATAAACTGCATAGTGATGGATTATGCTTGTGCTTGAGTGGTCTCATAAGAGTGTAGCCAGCTGGGCTACAGGGACTAAGAAGGGCAGAGATATGAGTGATCTCACTTGACCCAGCTCAAGATGCTACTGCAAGGGCTCTTGCTACAGAGATAGCTCTCACCATCCAGAAAACAAGCTACCACCTTATTTGGAAGATTTGCTTTCCTGAGTGAACATTACCTCTTGCCAAGATCTCAGTAAATTTGTTTTGCTCTTCAACTGGCTGTATGTGAGTGTTTGTGCAAAAGCCCTTAGGTCTGAGACTTCATTTTTTTCACCTTAAGCTGATACTGATCACTTCAGACATCATAGCTCTCCTGACAAAACAATGTGACAGTAGACACAAAGCTGACATAGTTCATGAAAAAAATTACAAGGATCTTGTTCTAGAGGACTGGCTTCTCCATCTGACCCCCTGTCCCAGCCTTTTAAACTAATAATTTCTGTAAATTTTGTGTTGGAGGAGGAAAAGCCAATAGCTTTCTCAATGAATGAAAGTAATTTAATAAGAAATGAGGAGGAGAGGAAGAGCCAGGTTAAATTCTGCAGCCATTCTGCTGTTACATTTAGACACCCTCTAATGGGCCTCAGTATTTACAAGGACCCCTGCTGTTGATATAAACAGCCAGAAAACAGAACTTTCACCCATCCACAGTCTCTCCAAATCAGTGTCCTCCTCTCCAGAGGGTCTGAGCACTTCCATCTGAGATGGGCACCAGCTTTTGTCAGCTGCGAGTGGGAACAGTGGTGACACTGAACTGGCTGAAAAACAGAGTCTGGTTGTGCAGCAAGGACTGTGACAGGTGGTTTCTGGGAATGCACCGCTCTCAGCTCTCAGTATCAACTCTGGAAGTTTCTATAAAAGTTTCTCTTATCCTGCCTAGAGATGGGATTTGACCTGAGATCGAGTGAAGTATCAGCAGTCTTGCCTTGCACATGGCATATTCAAATGGTGCATTTCACTTCTGAAAACATTTCTTTGTGCTTCCAAAAGAGTTGGAAGAGGGAGACAAAGGAGCACAGAGCTTTAAAAAGAAAGCCAAATATCTTTCATACCTGCTAATATGTCTTAACCTAAACTGTATTCCAGAAACAGAAAAATTAAGCTTTTTACGGAGTAAAAAGTAGTAGCCAGTTGTTTGCCAGGTTGCTAATATTTTATTTAAAAAATACAGCCCTGCACATAAGACACAGTGGTTCTGAGAGCACCCTGGTACAGGCAGAAGTGTCCATTTATGACTAATATTCACACAAGCAGCTCCACAGACCAACAGGAACATTTACAAAATTTCTTAGCCAATCTGGCCTTCGAGCTTGGGTGAGGTGTTTAATCACCCTGGTGTCATTATGAAGTGTTTTCAGATTATCTGTGAGGTAGCTGAAGAGCTTCATGAATATGCCCTGAGAGCGAGGTACTTTTATGTCTAATCAATGACAAGCAGTATCCTTATTTTAAATAGTGGCTTTCTGTTGATTTAAAAAATGAATTCACTTCACTCTTGGTGATAAAAGAACATGATTAGGGGGTTCCAAGGCCAAACACTTAAACAGCACAGAGTGTCAGAATTATGTCTCCAATCTCGTTTCAGTTGCCACTTTATATCTTCTGATACTGTAATTACATGTACACTTGTTTTTCTTCAAAGTGACCCATGACCCGTTGGTGCTTGGTTACATGAGCAGTTATTTGACATTTATTTTCTCTTCTTTATTGTACACACTTCAAACTCTACTGTGAAGACAGAATAATTAATTTCTTCACAGGCTTTTTAAAGGTGTCTGTCAATGTGTCACTCTTTCTAGGTGGTTTAAACATAAAACTTCATATATTTATGTGAATTAAAAGGAATATTTGAATTTGTTTCACTGATGGGAGGATGATTTCAACAGCAACTAGAAAAACACTTATGATACAATTTTTGGTGTTACAAAGTGGTTCACTGTCATGTGCCACAGGAAGGCCATGTTCTCATGGCCTTCAGATGCAGCACTGAGAGCTCAGCTGTTCTACATTCTCCCATGCTCAGTGACACTTGAAAAAATGTGTCATACACTTAAGAGATTTGTAAAGTATTGAGGCAACTTGTCTCGTGTTGCACAGGAACTCTGAAGTAGGTACCAGAGCTCAAATGCAGCTCTTTGGAGCAGTGTTTAAGAGTGTAAATGAAGAAACCTCTCTCTTACACCTACAATCATCCATCTTGCTTCACAGTACTCGCCTAGCAGCCAAACAGCCCAGCATGCTGAGGGACCCAGCTGAACCTTTGCAGCTGATCTTATTAAAACTCTGATCTCTGTACATCCAGTTCTTCAATCTAAATTACTGCCTCTGTATTCCTCTATTTTGGCCCTTCCCCAAATTGTCCAAATATTGTCCAAGTTTGTCCTGAAAGAAAAAATCCCAACCAATTATAGTCAAAAATATGACTTTACTGAGAACAAGTTCCTTGAAAGAAGTGGACTCCTCCTACAGCCTAGATCATACCCACTTGTAAATGATAACAATTTTTTTCGTATTATATATTAGCATTACAGCAAATATATGGACCTGTGTTGAGTTAAAACAAATTATTTTATATAGCTTTGAAGTTCATCTTCCACAAACTCGAGGTCTTAATGTTAGTATTCTTGGAATGATTTAGTCTCTCAAGATCACAGGTTGAGTATTTGTTGTGATGTGATGTATATTTTTATGAGAATACCTGTTTTCTCCCACTGTTTTTATCCTTTTTTTTATTTTTTGAGATCACTAATTTGACCATCTAGACATATTGTTGCCAGGAATGTTAATATTAATAATGACAACAACAATAATTGTCACCATCCATTAGGAAAACTGATGCCACAGGTAAGTCAACTACTTCCTTGAACAACTTACTCCAATTCTTAGTATACCTTTCAATGAAGAAATTTTTCCTATATTCAGTATAAACCTCATGCCTTCATTCTTTCACTCTTTACTTCAGTGCCTCTTTCTGGCTTATGTTATAGTTTAGTTCCATTGAACTAGAAGGATTTTTGTCCTGGGCTTTTAAGGCTAATCTTTCATCATAACTTTATAAGCTTATTATAAAATATTTGCTATCTAGGTAAAAAATGTATGCTTCTCTTTTATTTTCATCTGATGCAAACAGAGATGCCATTTAAGTATGAATTCCTCTTTCTGCTGGTTAGACACCACTAGCTTCTAGCTAAATCCGGTGAACAGCTTCCCTTTCCATGTTTCAATCTTCAGCTCACAATGCCATATGATTATCCACCTTATGGTGAACTCTAGCAGCTAAAAAGTATTTATCTTCCTTGACAAAAGAGTTAGTGCATGTGTCTAATTACATTTCATAATGTATTTTCATGAGTCTTCTCCCATGCAGAAAGAAAATACTTGTCATGGCTGATAGATTAGGTGTGTTCCCTGGTTAGCTATTAAAGTTGCTGGCACTTATTCTGCTTCATCTGCACTGTTTTGGGGATGTAAGTCCCAACAAAAATTTATGTTGTTCTTGGATTTCTCATTAAATACAATGCTTTATTAAATACAGCAGAAGAGGTATGTACATCTGCTCAGAAATATTGCCATGTAAAAATACCAAAAATTATCTGGACAGAGTAGCAATTCTTCAGAAAGTCAAGAGCAACAGTAATATTAGCAATTTTGAAAGTAATAGCAATAGTAAAAGATTCTAATTCTAGTAATCCTAGTGATAACAATAGTAACTGCCAGTGTCCCAGGCACAGTTTTGTGTAGGACAGCAGACAGACATACCAGAGTCTTAGTTTTGATTCTTTCCTGTCTTAGGGGTTATATGGATCTTCAGCTCAGGCCACGTTAGATTGTGCCTAACAAAGATTTTGCCATTGTCTTCAGTGGAGGCAGAGATTCCCTCTCGATCTTTTTAGTCAAAATTTTCCATTGCATTTATCTGCTGTACAAGGCTGAGGCCTTGTATCAAAGACGGGATAGGAGCTCAGATCCCTTTAAAACCTTGAAAATGTGCCAGAGTTCCTAGGTTATTTATGCCTGTTTGCTTAGGCTGTTCATTAGTTAGGGTAAAATAAAATAATAATTGTTAATTCAGAGGGTTGTGTCAGTTATTTGTTCAGGAGACTCTTGTGAATGCACATTTTTCTTCTATTTCTTACTGGAATTTTCATCTCCAGGTCATAACTATCTGTGAGACTGCTGTGATGAGAGCTAAGCTCTGTGTTCTTAGCAGCATTCAAAACACCTTCTTCCCTGCAGCATAAAACCACTGGGAATCAACATGCTAGCAACTAATGTCTTGAGGAGTTGCACTGTTTCTAGTATTTTCAGTGTGTTTTTTTCATAGGACCCTAGACACTAAGACAGTTGGATATAATTTCATCCTTGCCTTGCTTCAACATAAGCTAATTAGGAAGCTCATTATTTATTTGGCACAAATTTAGCATAACAAATCAATTTAACAGGGCACAAGAGACAGAGTAATTTAAAATGAAAGTCAGAATCAAGATGAAATAGCAAGACGGAATATTTTAATTTCTAATAATGCACTAACAGCCTAATGGCTCTGTGGGTCTCAGTGGTGTTTCTGACACAGATAGGTCAGCACCAACCTCCCAGAGAAAGGCAGGGTTCACTGATCAGTATTTTCTCTTCTAGGTGGCACCACCTCCCCTCCAGTCATTCCCATCCTATATCACTATGCCACTACTCTAAACAAGATGGATAATCTGAAAGAGGGAAAGTCTCTGACTTGAATAGAATCAAATAGGTGGAAACTATAACTAATGAAAATATTTTGGTAAGTTACCCAATGGTAAAAGTTCCAGTGATCCCTATCCAAGCTGGGTTGGAAACAGATTTGTTGGGCTAATGTGGAACACTGGTAACCTAGACATCATCCCTAGGATTAGTTTTTCCATTATCATGAACATTTTGTTTTAAACTTAGAAAGTTTTTGATGAGTTTTTAAAAAATTATTTATTTTTTTATTTTTTTACTTAACCTTAAAAATTAGTTACGAAGATTAGCGTAGAGCAAAATGCTCAGATAATGTAAATATCTTTGAAGTCAATATAATTATATTCATTATCACTGGGGGCTATTGGGTTCCATCTGTTTTAGAAGTTTCACATAACTTGTGTCTACCATGGATCTAATCCCATAAAGCATGCAACTGTTGTTGCATGCTTTATGGGATTTAGGGATGGCGCATTTTCCAACCAGTGTGGAACCTGGCAGGTTTCCTTGTCTGTTCAAAGCATGTAGAAGTTGTAAATATTTACAGTTCTCAGCATGATTCTTCTCATTTTCCCAACAGCTTTGTTTCATTAGAAAAGAGACAATGAGACTTGTTTGAGAGATGTTGCACGTGAAGGACAGAAGAAACCCTCAGTCTGTGATGAAATCCTGCACAATTAGGCATGTTTTCCTGGTATCTGTCCAAACAGGTGAAGATTGTTGTGCTTTCTGGAGATAAATTTGTCTGATGCTTTTTTACTCCTACTTACCTCATCAAGTCCTAACACTAAACCCTGAGCCGGACCCAGAGCTGGTGCAACAACTGAACAGAGGATCTACACAGACTTACACTATGGGGAGAGGACTGGGGAGAGGTGAAATAGTGGAAGGGATCATCAGGAATGCTTACTGCTCAGTGCTGTAGTCTGATGGTGGTCTTTTGCACTATTCATCCAGAGATGGAGACATATCCACTCCTGCAGATTTCACGTGCTGAAGCCAGTGAGGAACAGTGCAAGGACTTGTTTGCCTCTCTAGCTAGAAAACTCTGATCTCAGAGTTTGAGGTTCCTAATTTCTAAAGCTGTCCAGAAATGTGACACGTCTGTTACCTACATATTGTATGTGTGATGAATAAAATTAAATTTATACAAGTTCTTTGGCATTCACAGTAGTTTATATTTCACGAGTGGCAGAAATGTTCTGAGAAGCTCTGCATGTTCTTATTCAAATATTGGAAACTCTTGCTATGATTCAGTGAGAATATACAAATGAAGTGTGCAGAATGAGTCTCAGCCAGGATCTTGAGTGTTCAGGTACCTGTGGTGCAGGATTTGAAGCAGATGCCTTTCTCTACTCTGTTTAGGAGTGTGGAAGGTGAGAAAGGTCTTCAAGCAATCTTTGCAAATATAGTAGCCTGTTCCTGTACAGATTTTCTGCACAGTTTAACCAGCTTTTTGGCTGCTTTTGGTTATAGATTTTTCCACAGTATAAGGAAGAAGAAAGGCATGGTGGACTTTCTACCTTCCTTTTCCTGAAAGGCGAAAGAGAGGACTTTTTCTGCTGGAAGTTTCAAGTCATCTGTATTTGGGTGATGACTTCTAAGAAACAATTTTGCACGTTTCTTCTTTAGGATTTTTTTTTTTTCTTTTTAATACTTACGTGTTCCAGATTGCAAGGAAATGACCTCAAGATAGGTAAGAAAAAGATACATAAAACAGAAAAATGCAACTATATTACCCCATTGTTGTTTCCTCTGACAATATCTGTGTTTTGTGATAGTACACATACATTCCTCGCTAGAGAGTACTTACACTGATTTATAAAAAGGTATATAAAGGGCAAAAGACATTTTCAGATACTATAGTAAGCTGCAAACGACACAGCAATTTCACCACCATCTCTCCATTAGATTTCATGTTTGTGCATTTAAGGAGAAAAGGAGGGTCTGGAGACTGCTGTTGCAGACAGGTAAGAGGCTTGTAATTCCTGACTATTGCTGATCTGTACAAAAATCTGAAAGATTATAACTGGCATTGGGGGACCAAGGAAGGATCTGCTTCTACACCAGAGGTGGGAAATCATCACAATCCTAGGTGAGGGGAAGAGTGACCTTCAAACATCATTAAAACCTGTAGATGGAAGTCTTAAGTAAGCTGCAGATCTTTGCCTCTGTGTGTGTGCGTGTTTTTCTGTAGCACTGAAATGAAAGGGATGTGACTTGCTTTCCACACTAAACCATCTTGTTATCTCTGCTCTGTGAGGATCACCTCACGTAGCACCTTAGGCAATGGTTTGTTTAACAGCATGAATTATTTTGAACAAAAGAAAGTTCTTACTACACCAGAGCAAATGAACAGCCATGACACAGACTTAGTGCAGCCACACATGTCCAGACTTGGAAAAATGAAGAGAAGAGCTGTATCTGTTCCAAGTTATCCATCTAAAATAATTTCACCTTTAACATAGCCTCTTAAGAAGACATAAACCTTATTCTGCTCAGAAACATAGAACATTTTCAAGTCTTTGCACTGGTCTTGAGCAAACTGATGTTTGGTGAGCACTTGATCACTTTTAACCCTGATACTGTATCAGTAGGCATTGTTCCTACTCATTGAAATGCCTCATTTTGAATGGAAACTTTCAAATTATGCAGTTTTTTGGATCAGAGTTGCATATTTTTGGGGTGGGGGGAGGGAGGAGGAAGGAAGGAAGGAAGGAAGGAAGGAAGGAAGGAAGGAAGGAAGGAAGGAAGGATGGATTCAGATTTCAAGAATGAGGAAACTTCCAGCAGAGAGCCACAGACAGGACATTGCAGGGAAGCTACATCATTAGTGTGTAAAATAAGGCTCATTCTGCATTACTTGTTTCCTAAGATTGGTATATTGGTGTTTTCTCAGCCCAAGGATACCTTTTTCCACAGTCTTGAGCCATTTTGAGTGGTCTAGGACCCATGTGCTGATACCAGGAATAGATCCAGGCCCACACCCCACACTTCTGGTAGTATGATCTATTTTCTTGCCTGACTCTTGTTGTGGTAATGCACTGAATCCTACCTATAACCTTACAGGTTTCCTTCCAAGATATATTTAGATACAGTGACTTGCTAGTCAAGATTTCAGTGCAGATACACGCACAAGTACATGCAGATGCATGCACGAAATTTGTCTGAAAAGGTCTAAATTATTTCTGTTTGGTTCTGAGTTAAACAAAAAAGCTAAAAGTGGTGTTTTTTCTGCATTCATCTACCAAAAATATACAGGCACTTGAATAGGCAAATAACCTTTTGATGTATGGAGACCCTTCAGACCTTTCTGACTAAATCAAAAACAATCACCATTGATCTAGATAATGTAAGGGCACACAGAAATATAAATGTCCAAAGAGAGTTTTGTTTTTCTCTTGATTAAATTCTGTGGCAACATTGCCAGTGGATCTTGTGGAAGAGCGTTTTTGCCTAAACTACTTGCCTTTACTCTCTAACATAAGTAAACAAGAAGATTCTCAGGGTCCCATTTAAGGAATGTATGAGTTTGTCTGAACTGCCAAATCAGCAGCTTATGTAGGCTATGTAGGGTTTATCTGAGCTGCCAAATCAGCACCTAGATAAGGATATACAAGTACTGTGGCTGAAATAACAAGAACTGACACACTTCCATATACTCCTTGGGGCAGAGAAGCAGTCTGATCAAACTGCTAAATATTTCAGCTCCCTTCCAGTAAGAATTCCTGGCAACCCATGCTATCAGGTTTCTGTGCAGATGTTCATAGAGTAAACAAAGACAAAGCTGCACTCCCAATCCTGTCTTTAGCAAACTGGCTGGGATAGTAGCCCTCCCGCAATATAAGACCGTCACTCTTAATTACACAGATGCCTTGATATTCTTTTCTTTTCTAAATGCATTAGGACACTGCCAGATCTCTGTAGCAGAAATAAGAGATATGGATATTGGAATAAGAGATAATTTGCAATACCTTCTAAGAGAAATAGTCAGAAAAAAGAATAGATACCTTATTCTTCTCTGCTGCCTCAAGTCCTAAATTTTTCTGATAAATTCCCCCAGAATTCTAGAATTTAAATTACTGTTTCTGACAATGTCTTGGTGTGCTGGTCATATTCACGTAAAAAAATTCAGGCAGTGTCTCTGTTGGGATACACAAAACTCTTCTTCTAACTATCTTGACTGATAAAGATTTAAAGGAAAAAACCATCCACCTCAAACCCAATCATTACAAGTATGAAATAATTTGCGGGAGTAAAATGTGCAAAAGGAAAAGTGTTAAATATGGGAATATGGGTCTGGAGAGCTATAACAAGACAAGAATTGTGTAGGGAAAGTCACTGGGGATTATGAAAGAGCAGTCCCAGGGGCAATGTTGTTCCACTGCAAGGCTGGTCTCCTGGTTATGGCACTAGTTTGCTAGGTGCGAATAACTTATATGAGAATGAGTTATTATAAACATCTTAGATATTTAGGTATCTTGTCAGAAAAAAAGTTTTGAATTTTTTTTGTCTTTTAAACCTTAAAAGAAATGAATGGATTATCCAGTTATGAATGGAGAAGCAATTACCAGATGAAAATAGGGAAGAGGGATTTTATGCTTTCTTCTTTTAATGCCTTTATAGGTAAAATAGAAGTGTTTTTTGACTCTTGTCCTGTCTCATATCTCTCTAAAAGGTACCTCATTATTTTAATTTTAATAAAATTCTACTGGAGAGGAGAGGACAAGGGGTATAAACCAGATTTTCTGGGTCACTTTCTTCCATGAAGCAATCATTCAGAATACTCCTCTTGGATTTGTAGAAATATTCTGCAGTTTATGTGACTGGCTGTGAATATTATTATGTGCAATGTATAAGAGTAGAACAAAAAAAACCAGGCTCTATGCAGGGAAGATAGAAAATCAGAATGTTAAAAAGGTACAGTTATGCTGTAGAAAACAAACAGGTTTTTAGGCACTTCTCTGTGAAAGAAGAGTGCCCATTCATTTCACAGAACAATGGATAATATATAATAGAAGTTTTCAGAATATTGTAGGTGTTATGAAGTAAAACCTAAGGATGAATGCCTGTTATTATTAGGATTATTGTGGGAGGCTGCTGAAATATTTTGTGCTTGTTTGTGCTGAACATCAGAAAACTCAGTGGCTGGAATCAAAATGGATTAAGAAAAGTCCCTAAAATTGGCCTAGTCATTAGAAAAGCTAGGTCACTTAGCAGCCCAGAAAGAAATTTTGGAGCTGCAGCAACACAGAAAAAGATGGTGACTGGAAAGGAGAAGGACAATATTGTAAGAACAAATGAAAGGGTTTATAATACCGTAGAAATTCAAAGGAATAACAGCAGACAGGATAGGGGTCAGATAGTAGTAAATATGAAGTAAAGCTGAAAATCCTGAATTGGCTGATCATTATGCAAAAACCAAAAATAGCTACTCTATCTGCAGGAAGAAGTGACGTGTTAGGTTGGGAGCCAATGGAGAATGCTGGCTTTTTGGGTGATGTGTAGGAACAAGGAAAGAGACAGGGGTGGGAACCTGGATGGCTATCCCAGGGGAAGATAGTGCTGACAACTGCTTTTGCCACTCCACCAAAAAAGTAGATCTCTTGAGGATGTGAAACACATTGCTGCAAATCTCTGTCCTTTAAAGGAGAGTACATCTGGGCATTAGAGTGTTGTGCTGTGCTGTGCTGTGCTGTGCTGTGCTGTGCTGTGCTGTGCTGTGCAATGAAAGCACCTGCAGTGGGCTCTGAAAATGCAGCTGGGCTTGACCCTTGCAGCTGTGATCAAAAGGCAAGAACAGCAACCATTCTGAAGCCATGTAGTCTGGTAATGGCAGCATAAGACATGACTTCCTTCCTGGCCTCTCATCTGTACTGGGTGAGAGCTGGATAAATTTCCTTCACCACTGGATTAGAGCCTGGCTTGTCTCTCCCTCAGGAGCATGTCCTCATGCCCAGGTTTGATGAGAAAGAGGACTTATTTGGTCATGTTTCAAACAATCAGGGGTTCACTGAATTGCTAGAGTGCAATGTTTTTCTTTGTGTTGGGGTGTTCACCTGAATGCAATCATAGCCACTTTTACCATCAAGCACTGCTGGTGTGTGGTGGGAGCCTGTAGATCTTCAGTTTTCTCTTCCCTGTGTTCCTTGCAGCAGAGCAAGTGTGGTGGTTTGAGTGGCTGGAGTGCCACTGGCTGTGAGCTGGGTCAGGCTTTTTCTTATCTCATTTCTGTTTTGAGTAAATTGTTGTTATCTCAACCCTTGATCTTTTCATTTGTGCCTCCAGCTCCCACCAGCCTCTCCACAATTGCATTCCTTTTTTGTTGCTCAACTGTGATCACACTGAAAGCAGTGAAGGCCCAGTGAAGGCCAAGGTGGTATAAAAGTAATGAAGAAGAGGTCAAAAACCAGCCTAAAATCTTTAGATAAGTTAATTTTCTTTCCTTTTTGATGGTGAGCATTGCAGGTCTCAGAAGAACATGATATTCTTTGTCATAGAAAATGTGAATTGTATATACTACCTGGAATCTTCACAAAAAGGAGCTGGTTGAAAACAGTATCAGCAAGGTGATAGCACATTTATCCCTCTGCTTTTTCTGCTGGTTGCTCCATGTATTACAAAATGCCAGAAGGTTTAGAAATCAGCAGTCAGGGGGATGATCTTGTCAATTAACAGGTTTTAACATCTTCACTGACTTTCTATCGTGCAGCAGCTGCAAAAAAGGATTTTCTTACTGCTGGCAAATTCTGGAAAAAAGTAGGCTTGGAGAATGTCCACCAAGTTTTCATAGCTTTTCTATTTACATGTCTCTGTATTATTTTCAGGTTTGCATGTTTAAATCTTACTTTTGATCCAGCTGCAGTAAAGCCCAGTCTGGTATACCAGTTGAAATCATCCCACTGGCCATGGTTTTGGGATTCAGATGATAGTGCTATCTTTACAATCACTTTCATTTCCTTCTGGACCTTCTGAAACTCCTTCCAGTAATTATTTCACTCCTTTAAAATCTTTCCTTCATGGTCTTTTGAGAGCTTTTATGCTATGTAGAAAGATGCAGTCTGAATCCAGCTGTGTAAGTACCAGCAGTGCAGAAGGACTGGCACTAATGATAGGGAAAGAAGTTTGCCAGACAGATGGCAATAGTGGATGTCTAGAAATGGAGCTTAAAAACACTAGTTTCAGAATTATTATAAACACTGTTAAAAAGAGAAACTGTAATGACATGGATATTGAAGTCACATGTGGAAGAAGGTGTTACTCTTTCAGAGTTCCTGTGAATCATTGCCCTTTCACAAATTTTGTTTGTTCTAGGTCGGAAAGCTCATTCCTGCTTGTGGAACCTCATCAACACAAAAACCTGCTTATTCTGTGAAGTAGTCAAGGGAAGAGAGTTACAGCACTTCTAGCCTTGCCTGATTTGGAGGAGGGGCAATTTTTTCTCCTGAAAAAGTACCTATAAATTCATGAAAACATTACAGAATTATTTTTCTTATTTTTATGTTATGAATATTTAAAAATATTTGTTGGAGAACAATACCTAAGAAAACCCTAGACCTGTAATGTCTGAATAAGCAGGTGGCTTGAGAACTAATAAGAGCAGATCTGCAGTCTTTTTTCTGTTCAGATTAACATCTGTCTGTTAATGATTAGGGTTTATTTGTATGAGTGATGTCTAGAAATGTTATTTGTATATTAGTATATAAACATTTTTGGTTTTTTTTTTGTTTTGTTTCGTATGCTGAAGATGGCAAAGAATTGGATATTAGAATTTATCATTCTTTGTATTGGCAAAGAGTAAAACCTTCCATTGTGATCAATTAACATAACGGCACTGAAATATCACATGGAAAGAAATGCTGAGTAGAAAACACTATCTCAAGGTTGCTGTGGTTTATTGATGTATTAGTGGGACCTAATTAATCAGCAACTTAGTGAACTGTACATTGAAGATCGATATCAGAAAACAACAGATGAACTACACTAAAAAACACTTCTAAAACCAAAGGAAACACATACAAATTTGCCAAGACCCTTCTGTGGTAAATGCCAAGTAGGTCTAATCTAACCCCACCTGTGCAGTCACGTGTGTGCACACACACCCTGGCCTTCCACAGGCTCCAGGCAGCACATGCCTCTCTTTACAAGTTGTGTGGGTCCCTTGAGGTACTGATCAAAGGTGGGCTATGACAATTCCAGTGTAGACCTCCAGGAATACTTTTTGAAGGGTTGGATTATAGGTTTATAGGATTAAAACCATAGTTAAGGAGCTACCACTCCCATTGCATATCATACTGTGCACATGAGACTTTGTTTTTAAAAACCAGATAATCCCAGCTATTGTTGGGGCAGCCAGAGAGGAGGTTTTGACAAGGGAGTGTAGTGGAAGGACAAGGGGCAATGGCTTTAAACTGAAAGAGAGAAGGTTTAGATGAGTTGTAGGGAAGAAATTCTTTGCTATGAGGATGGTGAGGCACAGGAACAGGTTGCCCAGAGATGTGGCAGATGCCTCAGCCCATGGATGGTTTAAGGCCAGGCTGGATGGGTCTTTGAGCAAGCTGGTCTAAGTGGAAAGTCCCATGCCCATGGCTTGGAACTAGATGACGTTGGGGGGTCCCTTCCAACCCAAAGTGTTCCATGATTTTATGATCCTATGGCTAGTTTGATTAGTTTAAATCCTCAAAGCGGCTCATTTGGTACCAAGAGAGGACGGGAGGTATCTGATTTCATTTACTAACCCCTTTTTTTTATGCATCTCCCACTGCAAAGTCTCGTTGGGATTACATAATTTCAGTGCTCCCTTCAGGTTTTACAACCCATGAATCCATGCTCTATGCTTTTATTGAACTTCGCAGGAATGAAAACATGTGAGAAATAAAGAAAAAAAACCCAAATAATTAATTTTTCTTGGTTTTACTAATTGCTTTTTTCATTTCGGAAGTGGAATTCCTTCATCAAACAATCATTGAAGCATGGCCATCTTAATTTTTCTCGTTATTCAGGAAGGCAGAACGGCAGTGTGATTGGAGAGAGGAATGAGACTGGAACATGGGTTAATAGCAGGCAAGTCCTCTTTATTCTCTTTGTCTTCCGATCTGCTCTTTCCTTGGTGTCCAGTCCTTTACCTATTCCACTTCTCTCCCCGGTTTGATTAACTGCCAAGAAAGCCTTAAAGTGCTGGCTTGGTTTTCAGCATAGCAACTTTAAGAGTGTGCTTGAGGCTGTCTTTTAACAAACTGTGCAAGTAACTTAGGTGACCATGACATATTTCTCAGGCACCCTTCTGCACTGCTAATGTGAACTGAGTCTTGATTTATGAGTACACCTCTAACCCACTACTTTTTTCAGCTGTGAGGATGTATTTCTTGGTTTAATGTAAAATTTCATTGTAAAATATATAAGGTCAATCTGCACTGACACTGGATTTTGGAGTGTGTAAGTAGAATTAAAAATGAAATACAGTACATCTGCTTTTGTCCTATCTGAGAATCACTATTATGTTTTACAAGATGACATCAATAACAAATGATGTACAAACAATAGCGCATTAATTTGAAAATGCAAATTCAGGCAGATATTCCCAGCATAAGGCAAATGAATGTGAATGACTCTGTCATTTGTGCTACAAGTTTTATTCATCATTTGATTCTGGAACCAGTGTGGTGAACCCCTCTCCTCCAGGTTTTCTGCAGAGAGAAAATCTGGGGTGTTTTTGATATAAGATATAAAGTTTCACAAAAGCTTTCAAATGAAAAAATTCAGACGGTTTAAAGGACTAGCTGTTATTTTTTGACAGAAATAAGAGATACAAAAATCAATGTTTTCTAGGTATCAGCCACATTAAATGATGACTAGGCTGAAACTGATTAAGGTCTGTGTTTGTAAAGGTTTTTTTTATTTTGTGACTACAAGAAGTTATGTGTCCACTGAAGCTTGTATTCAGATAAAACTAGGGAACTTTGTACTATGGTTTGTCTGTCACAGAGCATATAAGCAGACCTAGCAAGGCCTAGATTAATTTCAGGTCAAATTAATCTTCAATTTTATGTTTTCCTCAAGCAATTTGAGTTATAGCTCATAATTTAAGGAAAAGCCTCCAAAAGACTTGCAAAGGCATAAAAGTACTTCGGTGCAAGACAGCTCTATCTGGGATTCTAACTAACAACACTTAGAGAGGAAAATTTCAACATATCTACATAACATTGATCTACTTCGCTGAGGTCTAGTGACTACGGTTAAATTTTGGAAGTTGCAGATCATATTTTAAAGAGATTATTTAACTCTTTGTAGGACTCAAAATAATCCTGTGCTTTACAGAAATTATGACCATATTTTGCCAGACATGCATGAAGCAGGTGACAGTAACAATTCTCCTTCTGCATTGGTTGTACATAAAATGCAGAGCATGCCTAGTTTTTGTTATGAGATTTTCTGGTATGGCACACTGTCAGAGGGTGGTCTTGACTGATGTAGGGAAAAAGGAGTTAAACTTGTTTGTCTTTTCCAAATTCCTCCAGTAATGGCTACTGCCTCTCTTGGCTTGCAGGTTCACTCAGCTATGTATAACTCTTCTCTGTTTAGCTCACAGTAAGAATTTGTGGCCTTATTTGCATTAAAGATCTATTCTTTAATATTTCCTTGAGGAGGTAATGAATGAGCAAAAACTGTCGTAAATAAAGCTGGTCAATATTTTGTGCTGTTGTTGAAAGGTTCTTCCAGGTCCACTTGAAAATGCTGCAGCTTCAGCAGTCTCTGCTGCAGCTTCTGGGCAAATCTTATGTCCCTTAATTTTTGCATGCTGTATCTCAGGTTAGCTGTGAGGACTGAGCAGTACCAAAAGAAGCTTGTATCTTACCAGACTTAATGGCTAGTACAGACTAGTTACATGGCAGTTACTTCATACAAAGCACTATTCTGCATTATGTCATGTGAAATTCCCATTATTTTATATGTGTTAATTGTAAATCTAAGAATAATAGCACAACCAGCTATCTTCTTAGTGTATGTTTTCAGACCACAGACAAATTAATAAGTTAATTGGTTTTGCTATGTGGCTCCTACAATTTTTTTTGTTCTGAACTTGTATAATATATTGGCTCTAGTTGGTAGATTGTCATTAGAATGATGTGGTGCACTGCACAGCTAATTATTCAGAATATCTCTGGGGATGTCCCCATGCAAGGCCTGCAACACTGAAGGGTGGTTGTGGGTGGAAACTGGAGACATGAAGTCAGAAGTAATCTCAGGTACACTGAATAGGTCTGTCTTAATTTCTCTCTTCACAAGATAAGATTGTAGATCTCTCTCCAGTGGGAAACTTGACTTCACTTGCATAATTAAATAAAGCTAAGCTTACCAAGTCTGGGATTGTAAGCACTGGTGGATTCATTTGGATCTGCATTGGGGGGAAACAGGTAGGTGGCCTGAGGGGAATGCAGGTCTCAAGGTATTGCTTTAAGACCTGTGCTCTGGTGCCCTAATGGATCAGCCTGTCAATTGTGCAGGAGGCTGGTAGGAGTGAAGGCAAAATAGTGCTTGAAGGCAAGGTGCAGGACTTAGGAACAGTAAGCGAAGAGGAGAGTTAAATGATTCTGTTGTAGCACTGTGATTTCTGTTTTCATCTCTGAAATGTCTCTGCTGGTCTCAGTGATATACCTAATTTTCCATCATATATTATCCTTGTGCTTTCTCAATTGCTTCTTCTTAAAGATTCAAACCTGAAAGGTAAAAAAATCCCTGACTGATAGGTAGTTGAGCATGGCCTTTAAATTTCTTTCACTTCTCAAAGTGACCTGAATTTACAACTTTCTCAAACCTTAGTGCCCCTTTTCGTCCTTCATCTATGATTTAATTTCAAGACATGATCTCTATGATAGAAGAATATTGTCTGTTCCTCCTTGTGGAGGAGCTTGGTGGGAGGTGTGTGGCTGGCTCAATTCTCCCAAAAGGAACTGGAGGGTGTCTGTGGGAACTGCGGGAAGGGTAAATGCAGTGCCGGTAATTCAGAAAGATTTAGGGTCAGACTCCTGCAGTAAAATTTGTCTCTTGCTTGCAGGGTTCCAGTGCTTTCCTACAGCAGTTATGACTACTGATAATGACTGCAAAGCTCCTTCTCATGATGCAGCTAGAAGAGCAAAGTTTATACTCGATAGAAAAATAACACTTCTCTTACCTGCCTTAAAAAGCCAGGGGTGGCTGCTGAAGGCGATGAAGCATTCCAAGTGAGAATTAATTGAGAGTCTCAAAAAACTATGCAGGTAACATATAAAAGAGCATGTGAACAAGGTTCCCTAACTCTGTGTTGGTGTAGGGTATATAACTAACAGAAGATATGAAGATATAGGTAGTTGTCTTTCATGTTACACATATGAGTGACTTTTCTAGGAAAAAAGGCCACTAGAGGATGTGTTATCTGAAAGACACAAATTAGATCAGAAAAAACTACCATGGCATATTTTAAATAAAATCCAGCTCATGAAGTATGAAAACTGAAGTCTTGCAAGTGAAGACAAAGTGTAACCTGGAACAGGGCTTCTTCTGAGATTTACCTGTTCTTACAACAATAAATAGCCACAAATATTCAATAACTATGTGTTTCTTTTATAAGTGGGGCAGCCATTACCCATATAAATGTCAGTGAGGTAAATGTCAACCCATGCATAAAGAGGATGTGACAGCCTAAATCTTGCACACGATCACAAGTGTTTTAGTATGAGGCTGACATGCAAAGAAAGTGAGCTCCTTGAAAAATGGTTTGGTTATTTTTATTTTAGTTGCATAGCAATATTTGTTCAAGAGTATCACAGCAGGACCAAAATCTCAAGTGATTGGGTCATTGGTGATGCTCTTGGCAGCCATAATCCTGGAGATTCAAAGCAAACAGGTTGCTGCTGAGGTTTAGCAGAGCCTTTGTTCCTCCCATATTTAGGTTTCTGGTGAAGATAAATCAGAACATTGGTGCAGACACATACCTGATGACCAGGACTGTGATGTTCACCTGAGAAATCAAATGAACTTAAAGCACATTGATCACAGTGCGATGCAATTCAAAAAGAAATATCTGGCATGAAAATATACAGTCTTAAAGGCACGCAAAGACTGGAAGTGGAGTAAAGTCAATGATAAGAGATCAGCCTTCTTTTCCTTGTCTGCCTTAATGTACAGGGTGTCATCAACAGAATAACTTAGTTCTTATCATTACTATTAATGGAAATCTCAGAGAAGTTAAAAAGGCAGCAAAGGGGTTTTCTTGTAGTTTGTCCTTCCTAAAGCTTATGTTTGCACTCAAGTTTTGCAGACAATCTTCCCTTAATCTTCCCCACACATCTTGAGGATTCATTCTCTTGTTTGAGTTACTGAGTTCCATCTCCTTTTCCCTGCCCTGCAAGTCATTACAAGGAGTGAGATATTTAAGTCTTAATCATGAGTTATTTAACTCCTATTTATATTCTTTGTGATTAGCAGGTCACCTTCTGCCAGTACTTCCCTGAGATTATTTACCTAAAGAGATAGATACATGTTAAAAAAAAAAATCTATAACTTAAATCCACTCATCCTCTGTTGAAAAGTATTTGGTTTATTATGTGGCAGGTCCTAATGCATTAAGTATAAATTTAAGGAGTCAGAAAAACAAACTTTCATTTCTTTTTCTCTTTATTCACTATGATGACAATATGCTTGGGGCAGACTATGACTTAACCTTTCCTATCTCCTTTATATACAGCTTTTCCTTTTTCTGTCACCACAAAATTATTAAAAAAATACAGAAAAGGTAACTGCAAATTTAGGAAAACTTCCAAGGCTGGACCCTGGATTGCCTTTTGTTACTTGATTGCATATTGTTATTTTTATTGGTATTACTGATATTATACTGGTTTTATTCATGTTCTACAAATAACAGAGGCAAAATGGAAAAGAAAAATCCTCCAAAAAAAGATTCCTAGACAAACAGCATAAAACCTAAGCTAAAGTATTGCCCTAAATTACTTTTATTATATATATATTTAAAAAGGTTAAATTTCAAATTGAAGGTTCCTTTAATATTCAACTACCTATTTTATAAAGCGAACCTTACTTAATATGTCAACTTTTGCAACTATTCAAATTCAGGAAAAATCCATTCTAAGCAGTCTGCATTGATATGATTTATTCTTTTATTTAAGAAGGAGTGAAAATTAAATTCAAAAGTGAGAACCTATCTCCACCTGTTAATCTATTCATAAAAATATTATCTATTGCATGAATATTCATTTCTTACATCCTTGCTGATAAATGAACGGTTTAATATTGTTCAGGCTTTTAGTCCCATTTATACGTTTTCCAGCTTTGTCAGTGTGGCCTATTTAGCAGTTTAATATCTAAAATGGCAGTACATATATATTGAGATTAAGTACTTTAAATTTACCTCATATGAGGTGATTTAAATAAACATGTGCAGGCTCGCTCTTATTTTGATTTCACAGGGTTTTGTGTCATTTCAGCTCCAGAATACTTGCTCTATAACCAAGCTTATATTTTATTACCTAGCAGGGATTTGGAAAGCTGTCTTTCCACTTTTCTTCAGACTTTATTGTGGAGTTATTCAGCCAACTGCATTGATAATGAAAGGTTTTCAGGATTTTTTCTTCCTTACACAAAAGACCACTGGGAAGATACTGTCTTTTATACAGTTTCATATGGCAGGATTACTGGGTATGAAAAGTATATAAGACTCATTAATGTGGGTAACTGCTAGCTCTTTTATGCACATATTATCTAGGGAAGATTTCTGGATTTGTTTGTACACATCTGTTTAAGATATATGTTTCTGTTTACAGAGAGACCAGAAAGGGTTCAGAAATTTCAGGTGTGTTTACCATGACAATAAGAGCAATTCAGCCTAGTTGTGGAATCTGTTTTTCCATTCTTAAAGAGTGTAGGAGGTTTTGCAGAAGGGAGGCAGGATGAGATCTGGGTCAGAAGAGGGAAACATGCATAGAAATCTTCTTTTCCCCCTTAAAATGATGGAGATTTTAATGTCCTTTTTTCGTTGCCAGTGTACTCTCTACTCTGTTTTTTTGGAAAATCTGATTTCATTTTAGTTCAAGGAAAAAAAAATACTAAGCAAGATACCTTGAAATTCTCTAGGGAAACTGTTGCAGAAAATTTTTCCAGTCCCTTAAAAACATTGCTCTGAATCATACCATAATACATAAAGTACTTTTAAAAAGACCCTTAAAATCAAAGATAATTCTTAAATGAAAGTCTGCCAGTAAATTTAAGTACAAAATAAACTTATTTTTTATATCTCTGGAGTCTCCCTGAAATGTTTAAAAAATTCTTGCAAAAAAAATATTGATTTTTTCCCCCTTGAAATCTGAAATCCTAGGCTATGATTTCAAGTCCTACTTAAATTCATTAAAATATTCACTTTCTAAGCAAAATCAAAACCTTAATATTTATTATGCTTATTAACTGATTGCCTCCAAATTTCATTTTTCATAAAGAATTTCTTCTACAGGGCAAAGGATCTTAGCCTGGACCCTTTCTGCCAGCTCTGAAATCCCTGGTAGTATTCCAGTTTACTTTGACCTTTCACCTGTATCTTTTTCTTCAATCTGCCTTCTCAGAGTCACTTGCAAGTGCGAGGACATGACTGAGAAAAACAGTAGGTCTGTTTTAATGTGCCTGTTTTGGCTGCTGGGTTATCTCTGTGTTGTCAGGTACTTGTTCGTATTTCTCTCTGAGTGCAAGCTTTTTCATTTATCAAAGCTCATTTTATTGTCTTCTATTCCTGCTGCTTTCAAATCTGTGGCACCTGAATCTTTTGTTCAATTGAGTTCTACTTTTTACTGCTACCTGCAAATTTGTCCAGAAGGGCAGTGTGAAACAGAGGCATGGATCATGATATCTGAGATCTACTTGTTTGCAAGGACAATGTATTTTTATAAAATGTTTTACTACCAGCCACTAGCAAACATTTCACCATTACTTGTGGAAAGAATGATATTGAAACACAGTGAACCCAAACCCACAGTTGCCATTCTTCTGGAATCTGACCTGTGCAATATTGAAAATATTTTTAATTAAACAGAAGATATTCCTGTCTGGTAAATTGTATAAGTATTTGTCGCAAACAAACCAGTTAATTATCTGGACTGAACCTACACAAACCTAGAATGTGTGTATATTTAGTAGGTTTTACCTTTATTTCAATGTTTGTAAATCTAAAGGAACACTGTGATTTTCAGCAGTGATTTTTACCATGCTGGTCAGGGCTATGGACTCTGTCATCATTCCATGTGCTATTTCAGTTTTTTTGAGGTTTATCAAAAACTTTTGTCAAAGTGGCACTTGTTAAAGACAAGTTGAGCAACACTACATTTTTATGTTAAAATGAATGGGGATGCCACTTGGCAAAACCTATGCAAACAGCCAGGACAGAGAAAGGCTCAAATATTTGAATAAGAGTGGCTTGTTCTTGTTAGGAATGCAATGAACACAGAAGAATTTGGTTCCACTTTCCCCTGCAGTATGTCCTATCTTTATTTGAGTATTTTGCACAGCAGGAAAGTGTTTTTCACAGCCTCTGTACACAGGGAAAGGGAAGACACTGAGAGACAATCTGTGCCAAAGCTAATCTAGGAAGGTCCCTGGTCTCAGCTGTTGCCCCTTCCCTCCTCTGCAAAATGTCTTTGCAGAAGCTTCTGACAGCTCCACTCCCTTTGAATCCCATGTGTTCTGGAAACTGGAGCTCTTATTAGGTGCCTGGAATAAATATCTTATACATTCCATGTGCTGACAGGTCTGTAAATACCACTTTGTTTCTAAAGTGAACATATTGATGGTGAAATATGTCAGCATCATGTGGGGACAAAATGATGCTGTTCACCTCCACCATCGGTGTAGCCCTCAGGACACAGGTAGAACCTTTGTCTTGCTCCTGAGGTTCTGCCTCCCTCCATGACTCTGGGGACTGCTGTTAAATGGAGTTCCTGCCCATTTGCATTTGGAGACCCACATGGCTGCCAGTGAAGTGAAACTGAAGTGTTCACCTCCCTTTGAATGCTCTGGCCCACACATTGAGGATTTTGGACCAGAGCAGATACTTCTGAAAGATTCTCTGCCTAAAATTTCAGACTACTGTGAAAGTTCTCCACAACTGGGATTCATAATAAGCATTTTTGCCTACCTACCTATTTTGTCTAACTCTCTATTGGTGCTGATCATTTGGATTTCTACCTCTGATGCTTCTTATGCGTGTACCACTCTGATATTTCTCCAATGCTCCACCTGCAAATGAATATTGAGGGAGGAGAAATGTGTACAAGGAGTTGCAAGGTTACCCTCCTATCGGCATGAAACATGAGTTTCCCTTAATGCCGTGGGTACTGCATCACATTGCACTTGGTGAGTGGGTGGTGGTGGGAATGAAAGCTTAGGTAATACCTAATTGCTTTATTTTGGATGAAAGCTCAGGGTGGCCCTGAATATTCTGGCACTACATTCTCTGCAAAAGGAAGAGCACAGTTACCACCAAGATTATGAAGCAATTTTCTATTCAGTCCTGAGTGATTATTCCCACTATGCCAATCAGAAAAATGGAAATTATCTTGTTTTGTTATAGAGAGCACCCAAACAAATTTTGGAAGGGGATTAAGGAAGAAAAATCCAGTTAAAGCTTTTTCTTTATTGAGTATTTTGGTAGCTTTTATCCTGATTCAGCAACTATGCTCTTCATCACTGTCTGTTTCATTGGTAGCAACATTGAATGGAATTTATTAAACCTACCCACAGCTTTTCCTACAAATCCTTTTCTCCCTTGTCACCCCTCAGCTTCACACGGAGTCTCTGATTTTTATCTGACTGTTGACAATGGGAATACTTACGTATGTCTTGGTTTATATTGGCATGGATATTCATGCTGGAGCAAGTACTCTACTCGGGACCATTATCTGTCCTGTGGAAAATTGTCTCAGACTGTGCTGTAGGCAAGAAAGCCTCTGGGCTTTCTCATGCAGAACATATCCCAGAGCCCAGGTCTGCTGGAAGGTGCTGAAGAAGATGCTTGGGTAAAAATAACCACACCCATCAAGGTGCTGTGGGAAAGGGTAAGATGTTTCTAGAGTACTACAATATTTTTGGTAGACCCAGCTGGATTTCAGCATTATGGGAACCTCTGAAAAGGCCCCTGGTTTCCAGCAGCTGGGTTCGAAAATTGAGTTTTGATGAGTACCTAAATTCTGAAATAAAATAAAATTACTCCTACCAGGACAATGCTAAGTTGTTCTACTTGTCATTAGTCTGGGAGTTAGCAGAGACATCATTCCTGGTATTGGAATGCATTCACATTTTCTCCCTTAAATGTGTTGTTACATTCCATGTTCAAATATATTTTCATTTATTTGCCTTTTTTTTTTTTGTATTTAGATGCTTGTATGGTTTTAAACATAATAGACTCTTTCTATGTCAATGACAGCATCTCCATTTAAATACAGAAGACCTCTTGAAGACAATTGTTTAGTGGAGAGATTGGAGGTAGAAATAGAACACAGAAATAAATTGCATATATCTTTGGTTTTGATTTTTTTCCCTCTAAAACCTGCATTTCATCTGAATGGAGATGCATAAAAATCCCGTTAAAATTGGTTCCACTACTTTGAAATGTGCTGTAAGACTAATTCTGACAAAGTTGACATTTTATGTGCTCATATCATGACTTACAAAAGGTAATAAAAATAAATTCTCTTGTATAGTCACTATAAAACCTGGTATGAGATGAACATTACATTTCATACAGATCTACTTACTACCATGCCAATAAAAAGAGACAAGGACACTATCAAATACTCCTTTTACTTTCACTTTCACAGCTAAATTTTCAGCTGTCTTGTAGGCTGAAAACCTTCTGTGCTAATATCTTTCTTGGTGGAAAATGTGACCTTTTAACAATTACTCAGATTAAACCAAAATTAATGTTTTAATTGATTTTTCCCCCCTAGTCATTAGCTGAAGAAGGATTCAGTAATTCACAAGAAGAACCTACACCCTGCAAAATATTATCAATGAGTTCATGAAGCACAAGCTGCACAAATTCCATTCTTTTGTGTGAGCTCCCATTACAGGTCTAAAGAGGTCTGCAAGCTGCTCACACCAAGATAATCCTATGCTCTCAACTTAAAGAAGTTGCTCTATGTGTCTTTGGACAGAACAAGCACTTAAGTAGTCCTATGCTCATAACATCATTGCTGCTAGAATGTTTTTTTTTTACTCCTAAATTGCTGCTCAAGTGAAAATGTAATCAAGAATTTTTTGCATGTGATCATGCTGAATCTCTCCTCTACAGCCTAGTTTGAGTATAGGATTCAATAACACAAACAAGTACATCACTGCTGCACTGCTGCAGTGCTCTCAAGAAAAAAACTGATACTGAGTCTAGATATACCATGTGAGATAAACATTGGGATCCAAGTTTCCATATTGTAATAAATCCTGATTAAAAATCTCTTAAGATTGAAATTTTTGGAGCTCAAAGAGCATTAATAGACCTATATTCTCTGGTAAACAGAGTATCCAAAGGCAACATTTATAAAAGTACCTCTGTAATTTAGGATGCTGAGACTGACTAATCTGAAGATTTATTAGAAAACTAATTTGAAAGACCTGTATCAGGTACTGTATATAGATTTTATAGTATTAATATGAAAGAAAAAAGGATTTCCAAATTTTTATTCACATCTTGCTGCTTTATGGCAGTCAGATTCATTCACTAGTTGGGCACAAGGTCACAAGTAGAATGCTACATGTTGCTAAGATCTGTCTGAGTTTTCAAAGGCAATACAATGGAGAAAACTGGCCCAGAAGGGCTCCAGCCCAATGTTGCATGAAAGTCTCCTCTTGAGGAAAAAGCATCCTACAAGTATTCCATTTTCTGAGGAGACACAAAGAACAAACTTTACTCATGAGAAGTTCTGACAAGTGTAAGCTTCTTGTCAGATCTTCAATAACTTCCAGATAATGTATGCAGGCACTCCTCACTTCCTCCCTAAAGAGAAATCTGTCAGCTATTTTTATGAGTTAATGATTAAAGGGCCTATATTTCATATTAAAAGTCTTTTTATAACTTCAGAAAATGCCCAGAAACCTTGCATATGTTTTCAAACACAAATGAGAGCACTGCATTCACATAAGTAATATTGCTAGTGATGGTTGAAAACAATGAAAACCAAGTAACAAAATATTTTAAATGTCAAGGTGACTTGAATTTCATTATATTCAGCCCTTTCTTAATTTTTTGAAGGTTTTACAAAGTATCTTTGCTTCAAACCTGTTTCTATTACCAACTGCAATGAAGACAATCAAAAGAACAGAAGTTCCCTTTTAATTTTAATTTTGTTTTCATTTACCATTCTGTGTCTTTAAAATGTTCTCCAGTTTTCAAAGTGACAGAAATACAGAAAGTGATTTTTTTCCTCTCCTTTTTTCATAGTTTGATAGTCTGTATTCATCCAGTCACAAGGTATTTCATAGCAATACTGGCAAACAAAAATAGGAAGGGGAAAATAAAATTTAACAAGAAAAAAAGAGCATCTTTTAGTCTGCATTTTTTAATGTTCAATTCATAAAAGGAAAGAAAGAGGGAAATACGTGAAAACACCCAAACCCTTGACATTTGATTTTGAATATTTTCAAGACCAGTGAATACGTGAGATATTAAAAGCAAAACCAAATAAAAGCCTGAAAACATTTGATGTGCTTCTTCAATCACAAAAAAGGCCACTTTTGGTGTAGCAAATGGAGCCAGGGTATACAACTAACAGACTTGAATTCAAACATGTCCATAATGGTAAATCAGTTCTTGAGAGGAGTACATTTTCTCCATGAACAGGAGCTGGTAGTCATACCTCTGTTTGCTTCAAGCTTTCCATGGAAGGTATCAGTCTCATGCAAGGCAACTTCATCTCAGTTTGGTTACTATGGAAACCGGTTGTGCATGGCTGCAACTGTGTAGGTACTGGGTCCAGCCAGATTTTTTTATCTTTTTCCATTTGGGCTGCCTTAATGATCTTGTAATACAACGTGTTGCATAAAACAGTGTTCCTTGTTCTCAAAGAGGCAATAAGCTTTGCAGATTCCGGTGTTTTAGAAATAACTTTCCAGCTTGTACCCAGTCCTTCTGATGTGTGGAGTTTTGAGTACCTATTATAGCTTGAATGACCTGATTGAGAAGAATCAAAGGTTGGTTTTGGTTTCTTTCTCCCCTTCCTCCAAATATTACTATTTAATTGTTGCCACTTCACACGCAGTCAAGGCTTTTCTTGGAAAGTGGAAAAAGTGTGTGTGAATTCTCTTTGGCTTGGGAAAGATGTACTGCCAACACCAGCAGACAGGATTTGGACTAGTGGAAGGAGAAGCAATACCACTGACACCCATTTACACTTTTTCTGGATTTGCCAGCTCAACTGGGTCACACACCATCTTCCACCCAGTGGGGGTGTTAAGAAGGTGTGTAGTGGTGGGGAAGCTTAATGTAAAAGTGGAGTAGAGGAAACTGATAAACACCCTTGTGTTTTAGACTGGTTTTAAAGACATATCTTATGCTATGTGTGTCTTAATCGAACAAGGCCTTTAAAAATGTTCAAGACTCTCAGACTCTCAAAACAAACCTCTTTTTGAGTGCTTTAATTTCACCATCTACATCTTCATCTGTACATGGGTTACAGGGGAAATAGCAGCTGTTTTACTGAGGCAACTTTGGGGTTTGTTGGTTAGAACAAACCCTTAGGAGCAGTTCCTGAGGGTATGGTTTGAGACCCTGTCTCTTTTTATAGAAGGCTTGTATGAAGCTTAGAAGAGTGTATAGTCTGGTCTAGTAGAAGGTTTCTCGCCTGTAGCAGGGGGGCTAGAACTAGACAATCTATAGGGTTCCTTCCAACCCAAACCATTATGTGACTTTTTGAGTCTATAATTCTAAGATGTGCTTGTGTAGCTATACTCTGATGCCATGGTCATCTCTAGGCTTTGTCTTGTTCACACAAGTCTGAACAGACTAGCTGGCCATCTTAATGTGAATTGTTGCCCCTTACAGCTCAGCTGTGCTCCCTGGTCAATCTGTATGACAGCCTGCGTCATCCAAAATGAGTTTAGTCAGCTGCCTACACTGCACAAACACAACATTGACTTGATGGCTCTCTGGTCCCACTTCTGGGGCCAGATGGAATGAACCTCTTTGACCTTCTAGGCACATCAGAGCAGTTCAATGTCAGTTACAGCTTTCTAGAGCAGTGAATGCAGAAAAAAAATGTATACTGTTGACATTTTATTAACTTGAAGGATTATACTTTCAGCAACATTCCAGAAAATAGTTTATCTATGGTGTATTATCTGTTACACCCATATTTGAATTTCAATACTCATCAGTTCATAAGCAGAAACAACTTCAGAGAAAACAGGGACAGCATTTATCATGTTGTGCTGTTTACTACTGTAAAGAAAACAGAGGAGCATTCCTATTCTGTCATACCTATATTCCCTTTGTCACATTACAGTCTCCTGATGGATAGCTCTGCTCATTGCTCTTCCAAGCTTTTGTCCACACACACACACACACACACACACACACACACACACACACACACACACACGCACAGGTGAAATGACTTATCACAACGGCAGTGCTATTGAGGGTGCCAGTTAGTTTTTTGTTTACTTCAGGGACCAATTCTGTTTTTCTTGTCCTTCATCTTACATTTTGAGCAGAAGCTTTCTTTTTCTCAGTGCCTATGCATTGCATAGTAAAAAAAGGGTGAGGGGTTTTAGATAACTCTGCCAATACTAATCCCCACTGCTACAATTTCCTCTTCCATGGTGCTCAGTGTGCTCTGTTTCCCCCAAGGACACTGAGACCTCTCACCTGGGGACTGACTCCCAGCCAATATTTAGTGTTGGTGCTTCTGATTCCCATGTTGAATTGGTGGTCAGGTATGATCTCTGGCCCGTTTGTTCTGCCACAAACACAGATGTAGAATAAGCTAAAAGTAAGTAATATCATAACTCATTTCTTAATATCTCATTTAGCTTTATGGACATGGGAAAGTGCAGAAAGGAAAAGAGGCAGGCTCACATGCTTTTTCTCACAAAGCTTGCAAGTGAAAAAACAGTAGTTGGTACTCCTCACAGTCTTTTCTGATGTGTTTCTGATATGTTTCCCCACACTTTTCTGATAGTTTTTTTCTGCATTGTCGAAACAAGTCAGTGTAGCTTCCATGTGTGTACAGATGTGAGGGGGAATTCTGTTGCCCCCCCTTCCCCATCCCTCTGATGCAGAAGACAGAAATCAGAGAAAAAAGCATTCAAGAGAATAAGTGAATGGCAGAGAAACCAGCATAGCAGGAAGGCTGGGGGGTGGCAGCAGGTGGAGCAGGAGAGAGGGCAGACACAGACATCAGAGAAGGAAGACATACATACAACAGCAGTTTTGAAAGGAGGATTTTGTTAAGATTTAACAAGTTAATTGCTGCATGCTAATTACTGTTAATGAAAAGATTAAAAATAATAGAAGCAATTTATCTCATTCCAAAATAATTAGCCTTAATAACTTGTTTGTACAGCATGTAGAAAGAGATTTTGATGGGAATCCGCCAAACATCTGTGTATGCATAGTGTATATATCAGCCATAGGTTCTTGTAAAATGTCTGACAGATGTGGGATCATCAGCTTTACTGAGACTTTAACAGGGTTCCAGGGATCTGAGCACCGAATTATTCTAATTTTCGGTCAGGTTTGCAGGTGCTCATGTTTCTGAAAATGAGGATCATCTCTCTGTATTCTCCCTTATGTATGTATCTTGCATTAGTCTTGCTCTGTCTTGGGAAACTGAGGAGACCTTAAGGAACTCCATCAGGATGATTACAGAATCACTGCCAGGCTTGGGATCTGTCTTCCTGGCACCTGTGGCAAGATTTATGTGGGTTTCCAATCCTGCATGGCTCATGGGTACCACAAGTATGAGCAATAATATTCTTCTGATAACACTGATAAGTGGCATCAATTTTCTTTGTTATTGTTGTGAAGTGATTTAGCTGCTGTGTAATTCAGTTTCTTTACACACAAGGAAAAGTTAATATAGCACTTACTGCCTCTTGTATGCAGTCATTACAGCAGTCAGTCAAATTACTGGTAAGGCAAGCTGAGGGGTGAAAGTGTGAAATGGCAGGGATTTCTCATCCAGGTGTCTTGACTAATTGAAGCTATCTACAGAGAAGTCTTGCTGAGTAGAAAAGGGCAGAATATTATTAACATCATTACCGTCATTATAACACTGAATGAATGATAAAGGTGTTGAGGAGGATAATGAGTCTAGGTGAGTATCACCTGTGGAGATTTCTTATTGAGTAGCTCTGCTTAAACCATTCATTTGTTGGTGGCTCTGACTTGCACATTTGTTGCCATCCTGGCTCCTGCTGGAGAATTGGGCAGTGCAAGTAATCTGAACAAGCAGTGCTGGCTACCACTTTGACTATTCCTCTGCTTTTAGGTCTTCCACACATGAAAGGGGTGCAGCCTTCTTCCAGCTGTCCTCCTTCAAATGCAAATGTCTCCAATGACAGCAGTATAAGGGACCCTCCACAGCAAGCTGGGCACATACCTTCCTGTTTCTGCAGGCTGTGCTGAACAAGCTGCAGCAGCAGCATGTGGTTAAGCTGATGCAGGGCATAGCCTTTATCCTAAGGAGCCTTATCAGAATTGCTCTCTTGCAAATTGTTTTTAGGTGGAGATGTCATCTGCTGCACCTGGATAAATGGTGTTGAAGCCTCTTAAACGTTGATGATGGGGCTTAGGGTTAGCTGGAGTGAGCAGAATGAGGAGGGTTAGGGCTGTGGTGGTTCTGCCAGCCTTGTGGTGCTATGAGGATGCCTACCGTAGGTCCTTTGCTCAGTCTCTGCTGCGGTTCCTAGGCTTCATCTTCTGGGGTGCTGCTGCAGCTCAGGTGTTTGGTGGAGTTTCAGTGATCCTGATGTTTGAGAAATACAGATACTTATTTCAGGAGTCTTACTTGTCTCTCCCTGGTTGGTTGGCTCTTGCAACTGCACTTATATTGCTACCTACTGGAGTTTTGGCTGTCTCTATTTCTGTTAAACGTTCCCGGTATCAGCAAGGGACTCTCATGTATTTGCTGATGCTCCTTCTTTGCCTAGAAATGTCTTCAGCAGCTCTGGCACGTTCCTACTCTGCTAGGACAGCTTCTCAGCTGGAAAGTGCTATGGGTTACCTTGTTCACCAGCACAACTGGACGTGCTCCCAGGATCCTGGAAACAGTGCTGTGGATGTGATACAGAGGAAGCTGCAGTGTTGTGGGGTCCACAACTACACGGACTGGCTAAAGGTATCATCTTCTTTGTATCATCCAGCTTGTGTCCCTGAAAGCTGCTGTAAGGAGAAGCATTCTCACTGCAGGGGAGACTTAGGGCATTTGGAGCAGCTTTCTGAGGAAGGCTGTCTAAAGAAGATGGAGGACCAGTTGTGTTTTGCCATGCTGTACATTTTTTGGTGTTGTACTGTGCTAAGCATCTTGGGGCTCTTGGCTGGTGTCAGCAATGGCATCCTCATGAGACATCAGCCATTCCACGAACTCCGTATTCTGGACTCGTATACCTTCTCACAGGACTATAGGTACTAGCTGCTTTGCTGGACTTGCTGCATGTTTCCTTAGCTTTTTACTACTTTGTTGTTGCATTGGAACACGATTAAAAAAAATAGCATGTAAATCAAACTACTTGATCACTGCTGTATTTTTTTTTCTTTAGTGTCATACAGAATGCTAATTTAAGTAAGTATTCTGTATCTGAAAATCTTCTGGGGACGGGTCTTCAGCATGTACAGATACAAAACTACTATATGCAGGGGAAGCAGTAAGAAAAGGCATATCTGGCTCAGGGTAACTTGTTGTGAGGTCATGGACTGAATCTTAACTGTAGTAGAATTTTGGAGAGCAATTAATGCGCAGATGCTTCAGCTTCTAAACTTGTGTTGAAAGCTCTGGTTTTTCTGTAAGAAGCTATTTGGATAAAGTTTAATATTTACTTTTATTTTTCTTCAAATGCTGGTTTAAGAAGTAACTTATTCTTCAATGAAAATCCATGTCAGTTTTTGAAGTGGCATGAGGGTAAATCTAAATAGATTTGACAGCAACAGAGTAACTAATGTGATGATGAGCAGCAGGAGGTAAAGCAGTCTTGGATGTTGCACAGGAACAACTCCCAAATAATAGAGCCAGAAAGTCTGTCTGTATTCATTCATTTATTTCATGACAGAGCAGGGAATGAGTCAATTATTTTTGTCAGAAAAGTAATGTGGGGTCATGTGTGTGCTTAATTATGCCAGCAATACACTGCTTTTTCTTAAGGTATGCCTGCCCTTCTTACTAAATCTACCCTTGTTACCCATTTTCTGTCAGTCTGCCTCCAGCCTGCATGTGCTGAAAGGGACTAAGTTAGCATGAGGGGTACTTGTATGCTTGTTTATGTCAGTGCTGTTGGTGTTTAGAGAGGCGCTGGCAAAGGCTCTGCTCTCCCTGCATTGGACTGTGCAGTGTGTATGTGTGTCTGTTTGGGAAGTGTCTTAAACCTCCCTGCTGACCTGGGAATGGGCACTCCAGCAGCTTTATCCTTTGGTAAGTGGGTGTAGGAGATCTCCAGGGCCTACAGCTGCACCACGTTAGGTTTTACTGGACTGGAAACAAGGAAAAAGCCTGGGTCACAAAAACTGCTGGGCCTGGCAACTCCCTTAGTGCTTGAATTAATAGTTCAATCATTATTGCTCTAAGTTTTCTACCAAACTTCAGGTAACTTCCTGCAAATTTCAGACTGCAAGTCACCAGATACTGATATTCATAAGCAGAAAAGAGAAAAAACCAGAGAACATTAGGTCAGTTCTTGAGTGCTAATTATTAGTCATATGAAGATCAAACATGAAATGTACTGCAAAGCTTCTCCAGTAAAAAAAAAAAAAAAAAAAAAAAAAAAAAAAAAAAAAAAAAAACAACAAACCAAAACCAACCCAAACCAAACAAAAACACCAACCAAAAAACCCCACCAAAATCCAAACACCTCCTTCCAAAACTACCTCAATTAAGGTATTGCTTTAGATAAAGGAAAATAACAAATTCATTAGACATCAGTAGCTCTTAAATAAAGAGTGAATGTTCCAAAGTAAATAAAGGAAATGGTTATGACTGTGAGTAACGTAACAGAAGGAAACATTTCTTTCATGTTTCTTTCCGTGGGATGGGTGTGGCAATGAATGAAGTTTGTCTAGTTAAGCACCAAAATAGGCGCCTTGTGGTACCCTGGCACATAAATGCTTTGTAATGCAAATCACTGTTATGACATTAAGAAGATGCAGTGAAAATGAAGTGACAGCGATAGGCCCAGGGAGAAAGAATTTATTGGAGAAAGGAAAGTGGAAGAGTGGAGTGGGTAAAGTACCTTTTCACCATTTGCCTTTATTAAGGGATTTATTATTTTTCTCAAATCTTGTACCTTACAACTCACTTCACATTTTCTGAGCCAGAGTCTCTTAGAGGGGAATGTCCATATTTTTCATCACTAAGCAGAAAGTAATAATTTCAAGGGGATTAAAGAGCGTTACTTATGTGGATATCCTCATCTATTCTCCTGTCTGCTAAAAGTTAAGGTCATTCATGATTTCCTCTACTCTTACTGTGCTAAGAAAATGAAAAGATAAATATGAAATGAATTAACTGGGCATTAAATATATTGAATGGATTTTAGTAGTTATTTTTTCCCTTGCATATTCTTTCCTGTAGAAGAGCAAAGTATGAGGATGCATGAGACAGACATACCCTGGCTATAAATGTTTGATAGTAGAGTAGAAGACAAAACAATAGATTTATTACCCCTTTGATGTTTGGCAGTTTGATTCTGAATACTTACTTTTGGACAAGAATTGCTTATTTTGAAATAAAAATGGTGCTATTTCTAAGCAAGTGCACTTTGTTTCTGTATTGTAAGATATATAAATCCTTGGGTGCTATTGCATTCTATGCATTTTGTATTCTTCATTCTGAAAGGATCACCAGTTGTTTTTCATAATCTTAAAAAATTAGCAGCTGAATAGGAAGGCAGCAGATGACTTAAAGTTAACATTTCTGAAAATTGTTACTTTGGATTTGAAGGGGAAAATCTGATGTCCAGTGCAAAGCTGGAAATATATTCTGTGGCTACTCTTTTACAGAGCTTTTATATATATATATGTATAAATAAATACATTCCATGTGTGAGCTGGTGATTATGCTGTGATATGTATTGTAGAAGGCAACAGTCAGAAAGATAGAATTGTTTCTGAAATGTAAAAGGCATTACTGCAGCTTTTTCTCAACTGTCTCTCTTTCCTTCTTTCTAACTTTTTCCAAGAACTCTCTATTTTTTCCTTTTTTCCTTTATTGTGAATGATGGCTTGATTTAACTCTGAGTAGAACATAATTCAGCTTCTGAATTATGAGTTGTTCTTCATCAAATCTCTTGTCTTTTCAGTTCAAAATTAAATTCTGTCTCACAAACACAAAGTAGAAAATCTGGGCTTTGCTAGATGGTGATTGAAGACTCAGTCCCTGCCTATCTCACATGGATATTGTTAAATCAGTTAAAATGACTCTTTAATTGAAATTATGGCTTTTGTAGTCTGTTGTAGAGTTGCACTTTGTAGAGTAGCAGGAGGTTGTAGAGTTACACTTTGTATTTTCTTAAAAAATTCAGTTTGCACAGCTAGGTTAGCCTTCTTCCTACAAGGTGGATTTACACAGGGTAATAAAGTAACTGAGAGAAGAAAGGAAGCCTAACTCTAAAATATCACAATATCATCCTGGAAGATGACACAAATAATTTTTGACCTAAGAAGTACAGAGAATGAGCTGAACTACTTATTCAATTATGTCAAATAATCAGCATTCATTTATTAAATGATGTAAAGTGAAATTCAATTAGAGCAAGTAAGTGATTACATTATGTAAAGCAATTTTTAAAACTGCGTAATATGATCACCCTTCATTTATTACATTAGGTTCAGAATACTGGATATTGGTAATTTTATTAAATTCATGGAAATGCTTATGATGGACTAGTTAAGAGTTTCCAAGTGAAGCCCCTCCTCCTTGTATTTCTTTTTTAGTGTTGACTGTGCTGCTATTGCTTTCAAACCAAAGGCTCAGATTTTACTGTGACATTGCTCTTGTAAGTAAAACCTTGTAAACACTACTTGTGATGTTAATTAATAAGATGTCCAAAACAGGGAGAAAAGGATCACCAATTAACCATCTTAGCAGTGGGAAGGCAAGGGGATAAATTGAGTACTAAAATTGTAAGCTTATAGGAAACATACTAACATATTATGAAAATAAAATACTTTAGTATCTTTCTACAAGACTAGATTTTCTATTTTGCAGACAAATAGGATGCAACAATCACAACTGAAGTTTTATTGGGACTTTTCTAGTTTGGGAGAATGCAACTTCAACTTCTGTGTGCGGACAACAGGGTCACATTTTTTCATACTTCTCTGTTAGCCCATTTTCCTGTGATTATACTTGACTAATGCAAAAAAAACCCCTCATCAAATCTCTTAAAGTATCCCCTTTTGCTACTCAACCGTTCATGTTGTAGAGCTGGGTTGGAGGTATAAAAAGTATCAGAAATAGGATCCATAATTAAATGGTCTTTTTTCACAGTACTTAGTGAAAGAACATTTGTCCAAGGACTCAAATACCAATTTATTGCTTAAATTCAGGTATTTTTGTGGCCAGAACATTTTAATGTTTTAAAGAAGGTATGCTTACTGTATGAGCCAGGTACAAAATCCCTAGAAGGCTATAGCATTCTAAAATTAATCTAAGTGTGCAACTTTATGCTGTTTACTTGCAGAGCTGCGTGGGAGAAAATAGCATTTCAAATTTTAGGTAAGAGTTACTGTGCAAGTGGCTCAAAACCATGTGCACGTAGAAAAGGTAGCAGATTTTAGGACATCTGGAAGTGTTACTTTAAATACGTGGAGAATTTCCCTTGACTGACAGAGGTAAAAAAAAAAACACCTGATGTTTTTGTTTTGTTTTGTGTGGCTCTCCCCTATTCCACATAGGATTTTCATGCAGGAGTAAGCTGGAATGTCTGTGTGAGAAAACCTCTATAATTTCACTTGAATAAGAGTTGGTTTTCTTACCAGGGCAGTTTGGTCTAGATGGAAAACAGGGTAAGCGTTTGTTAAAGGCTGTGTTAAAGACCACAAAAAGATAAAATAAGAAATTAAATAGGGAGAAGAACCAGTGACTGTTGGGCTCTAATTGAGGAGAAAATGTTGAGAGAAAGGAGTAATGCAGTAGCGTGAATGCAATTGCAACAACTATATAAAGAAAAAAAAATGGGAAACAGAAGTTTTTTTATCTCTGTGTCTCAGTAATTATAGTTGTCTAGTGCTGTTAATAATTTGAGGTTAAAAAACTCCCCCCAATGAAATTTTGAGATTGTAAAACAGTTTCTTTAACCTCGTGTCATAGGAACTACTGAAATATCTAGCCACAGGCTGCCTGTCTAATTTAGCATGGTTTGAATTTATTATATTCTCCAGAAAATTTTATTTTAAAGTTATAAAATGATGAGCTTCCACATTCTATATAAAAAAAATACATGTAAACAATCTTTTATGTATGGTGAGCTGTATTTTTTTAATCATGTAGTTTGGAAAATGCATTAGCATGGGACAGAAAATCTGCAAAGTGAAGTGTTCATAAGTACTTCGTTTAGCTTTTGCATTAGGCCAGGGGGAGAAAAAGAAGGGAAAAATATACAGTAGTCATGAAGAAATATTGAAATTCAAACTAGGTTTATATAGCATATATGAAAAATGACAGTGAAATATGATGGCTATTGGAGAAATTTAATTTAGCAGTTTTAATATTTAGCGGCCAGGTTTTATGCAAATTTATAGCCATTATTATCTCCCAGCCTAACTAAAGGATCAGAATAGAGTAAGTAATTGATGACCCTAAATTAATACCATGTAGTAATTTCTATAAATTAGTTTCATAGAGTATATTTGCAGTGCCTTGTATAAACTGGAGAATCATGATAGTAAAAGCACTGTTACTCTCTGAGCTAATAAAATCTCTGGTGACAGTGCATTCTTATGAGCGAAGGATACTGGCATCAGTCTCAGCTAAGGGAAGAAGAGAAACACAATCAAAACCCAAAACAAACAGAGCAAAAAACAGAGCCCAAAAAACCCCAAACCACCACCAGCAAGAAGTGGAAAAGCTTTTAAAGGAGGAGTGGATCAAAATGATTCTCTCGTTCAGCCCACCTGTGTAATGAGGGCCTGGGAAGCCCAGGCCTTGCTGACACCTCTTCCCCTGCCTCATTTTTCACTTTTTGGCATGTGATATCAGCTGGCACGTGTCCTCTGAGGGTAGTGTGGGAGTATGACAGTGTCTAGTACAAGTAGCATCCATTTCTTCCTGATACACATTCCTGACTCCTCAGGGCTTTTCATCCTTCCCTGCATTAAAAGCTTTTTCGGCTGCTGTTTACATGAAGATTAATGGCTTAGGCATCTGTGAGGTCTGATTGAAATGTACAACAGGATCTGTGCAGGTACATTTAGGAAGAAGCAAACCCAGTCTTGTTAATAAGAATAAATTCTTTGAAACTTTTCTGACTAAGCAAGATGAGAAGATTTTGCAATTTACCTAGATGTCTCAAATATCTAAAGAAAATGGTATGGGCAAAATACTCTCATGCTGATAAAAGGCAATGCTGAAAAGCTGCTGTGCCTTCACACTGCACCCCTTTGGTACTATGATCTCCTTTAATCATACCAACATAAAACTGATTTCAACTGTGGGTCCAGGTGTCAGAGGACAGTAAGTGTGTAGCTGTGACTTGGTGGCCTTGCTGCATCTCCCTTCAGACCAGCTGCTAGATTCAGTAAACCTGCATGGACTGGGCTCCTGATGCCATGCAATATGTGACTAGCTGATCAGAGTGCAGCAAAACAGAGGACTCTGTTCTACTCTGCTATGTGTTTTACTCTGGGATAAGAAGAAAGGAATTTGGTATGTTTCTTCGTTAAAACAGACTTTTCATCCTGCATTAGGCAAAACTCCAGGGAAACAACCTTTCCCCACCCTTAATTAATCCAGAGAGTGAACAGGAGGATGACTAGACAGATGGGACATAATTTGAATATGGAAAAATTGTCATCATCCCTCTTTAATTAGTGTTATAGGATGGCTCTCTTCAGATATAAGTAGATATGACAAAGATGTGTTTCACATATTCAAGAGGGTAATTAAACTGCCACATGCTCAAACCAATATACATACAGATCTGATTAAAAAGCTGACTCTCTGAAAACAATGATGGATGAGGTTTTAATGCACATGGGTATTAGGAAAACAGCAAGAAGGGATTGCTGTGAAATGAATTGCTGCAGTTCTTGGTTGTAAAGGGGAAAAAATAGGGAAAATATATTAAATTTAAAAGAGGGAAAGAATATAAGGAGGAACTGAGGACACAAGACGATGAATTCATGCTATATAGTTTAAAATAATGCTTTAATTATAAAAACAGAGGAGAGCAGGCAGGCTGTACCAGTCATCAAACTACCACATATATCTCTGAGTAGTTATGCAGTGTGCATCATGCAGACTGCTTTTTCCCTTCCAGGCCATATGGCTGCTCCTCAAGAACGTGTGGTAGGTTACAAGTGTGTATTTCTGGAGATGAGTTTCAACATTTGCATAGAAGCAGGCCAAAAGGAAACCTAAAGCCTTCCATTGCTCTAACAGGACAGGAAACTGGTTTTTGGGTTTCTGGCTGTTGTCTCTGCCTTGCTGTTGGCAGCGTTTTTACCTAACAGTAAAACCTTTTTTCACTATTTTAAAGTACAGTCTAACTAAAATTATTTTTAGTGTATGCAGGAACATTTTTGCTGGTTGAATTCTTGGTTTAGCCTGTTTCCCTCTGGTGAAATCCATGTGGACTCTTGGAGACAGTGCAAGAGTAGGTACCCAGAGGAAGAAGCCTGCAGAACTTCCAAAGTTGATCTATAGTTATCTAGTAGACATACATCACCCATCTACAGGTGTGTCGGCTCATACAAGTTGATTGAAGGCTTTCTGGAGGCTGCTCCCTTCACAAGACAAACCTTGAAGCTGTTTTTACATTTGGTCTCCAACTGCTGTCACTGTGTTGACAAAATAGCTGTTGTGACTCAAAATCACGGAATAAACTCCGTCTAGTTGCTCTGAGGTAACACGGAATTGACATCTTAATGCAACACTAAAAAAGGTGTGGAATGAGCTTGGAAGGCAACAAAATTAAGGGAAAAGAGGACTTAAATATACTCATGATTTCCTGTCAAAATATTGAATAAATCTATTTGCATGTGAGAAAGTTGGAAGAAAAACAAATGCCCGTTCAGTTGGTTAAGGGAAAGCTGGCATGCCAACTTTGTGGCAAGTTATATTGTGCACTGTTTTCACTATATCTGCTAAAATGGACACTATATCAAAATAAAAAGCTTGTATGGAAGGTGATGGTGCAGTTGCTTTTTATCAGTGAGATGTAAAAGGAGGCACAGCAAATGGTAAAATTTTTGCTCTTCCACAGATGCCTCCTCATTCAGCACTCTTGAAGGTTCCAGTTTCAGATCTTATTTTTTCTCCTGTGGTGAATCTTGCTTCATTGTGCCACTTCACCTGATCATTTCATTTTTTTAAAGTGATGTACTAGTTTGAAAGCAAACCAGTGGGAGATCCCAAGTCAGAGCTACAATTTAATAGGAAAATTAAAATAAATGCAATAATACAGAAATCCTGACAGAGTCAGGATACAATCTGACACCCTGTTGGTCAGGGCAGTGGTAGCAGTCCTGTTGAAATGATGGATGTAGTTCTGTTGAACCAGCGATCCTGTGGAGGCTTTGGTCTTCCTCTGAAGATCTACTGGTGTTTACAGAGCTCTTGTCTTCTGGGAATTCAGGATAAGGCTTCTTGTGGTGTTCCAAACATCAGTTTATATCCAGGTAGGAGTGCTTGGCTCCTCCCTCTGAGTGGAGCATCTCACAATGGGATGGTGATTTTTTCAGTCATGCAGTGAGACTCAATGGTCCATTAACAGCAAATATCTCCCTGTAGGGAGGATTGGTCCTGGAAGAGATAAAGAAAACTGCCCCACCTGGTTTTAACAGGTGGTGATAAAATACATACTTTTGTATGTATTCTACATTTTTGTATGTATGTTACATTTTACATTGTAACCTAAGACAAGTGAATACCATGCTCAGTAGCAGATAACTATTGTTTCCTGAACATATTTAGCTTTACTTTTGACTTTGTACCTACATCCCTGGCAGAGGGGTGCAGCTACTGGGCAGCTTTGACAGTGTGGAATGACTAGATGTTTTCTTCATACCCTTTATTTTACTGGAAGATTATAGCAGTTCCCAGATTTATTTGATTTTTTCCTCTCCAAATTAGCTATATAGTTACATTCTGAAGGCACAAATGGCCTGACACTTAATATGTCTGAACAAAACAGAAATCAGTATCTGTTAAAATTGGAGCTAGGGTTAAATAACAAAAGTAATATAGAAAATCCCTGGAACCTGCCTTAAATAGAAATTTCAACTCCAGATACTCAGCCAGCAGAATTGCCCTTTTATTTATTTCCTGCCACTTTCATTATGATTTATTCTTTTCTATATAAATAATCCCTGTACTGTACTCGGGGAGTTGTTTCATTTTTGTGAGGTAGAAATCATTCATTTCCTGCCAATGGAAGCTCATAAAACAATATATTGACAATTACAGCCAGCTGAGCTGGTGATTATGAGATTAATTATTCTTGTGACTGATGGCATTTGGCTGCTTTAGGTTTCCAGCTCTGTTGTGTTGGGCATTTTCTGTGGACAGGAGGCATCTGTGCAGAGCCCACTGCAATGGACATGGGGTCAGCCCTGTGCTGAGGACTCACAGTTCTTCTCCAAATGGGCTGGGGCACAACAGGTTTAGCTCTGGGATTTGCAGCTGATGGCTCCTGACAGCTGACATTTTGTGAAAATGCCTCTAGTACAATTTGGGTCAAATGCTGTCATTGAAAAGGAATCTCTGGGTTTTATGTGTGGATAGGAAGCTATTTTCACTTTTATTTACAGTAGGTTGCTCAGGATATCCCACAGATAGCAGTCATCGGTTTTCCCTGCAGTTATCATGAGAAATTAATGTCATGACAGCTGTGTTAAGAAACCGATCTGCAGAAAAAGTAAACAGTCCCTTAAGTATCTTGGGCCATGTGCTAGTCAGTGACTGTGATAGCTGTCCCAGAGCCTAACTATCTGGTGATGCTGAAAGCAGTTTTGCTGGACAGGATGGATACCGCTCTAGAAGCCAAAGGAGAGAAAATTTAAGTGACAATTTTCTTTCTTGTCAGGAAGTGAGTCACTGGGTGTGTATTTGCTCCAGACCTCATAAGATCCCTTCTTTTGCAGCAGCTCTCTGGGCAAAAGCTGGTGGTGGCCAAGCCTGGGGTGAGCCAGTGGACAGTGTGCCTTGCACTGCTATGGACCTGCACTGAGCACAGGCAGCCTGACACCATGGGGCAGCCCAGAGACAAACGCCTGAGGCACTCAGCTAAATGGGAATGCTCCTATTAGAGAGAACAGGGCAAGTGCTGCCCTGTTTTCAGAAAATTTCATGGGGTGTCCGCAGGCTGGGGACCTGGCCAAAGAAATAGCAAATGTGGATGCCCAAATCAGTCACTCGGCCAGTTCAGATGACTGACCCTGGGGCAATGTGCCCCTGAGGCTGAGCTACATCCTGTGCTCTGTGCACTGTAGGACCATGTGGGCCCGGGTTGGGTTGTGATGAGTCCTCTCTTCTGTGCCCCTTGTCACCATCCTTGGAATGGATAAATGCCCAGAGTTGCCATAGAAGATAAACATGTACAGAAACCTTCACACAATGACCCATTGAAACATCCAATGACACTTCATATTCTAGGTAAGCTCTAAAAAAATTAGGTTTCATGTCAAGATACAGTGATTGCCCCATTATATAGATCCCTGAGAAAGGAACTGTTAAAGAAACATCTTTATATATTCATACACACACACATATAATATATAATATATAATATAATTATATATAAAATAATATATTTATGCATATAATGCATAAATAGAAAAATATTTATAAAATATATGTGTATATATAACTTTTATATTATATATAAGATATATATATGATATATATGTGTATGAAGGGAGAGGGGGAGAGAGAGAGAGAATATATATGTATATAATAGTTGTACCTTCAATTGTATTTGACTTCTATAGATATCAGACCTTTAAACTGGTCTAAATGTAAAAGTTTTCATAATTTCTGTTCCTTAATTTATATAACTGCCAACAGGAGCATTATGAGATATTTAGTTAGTTATTACATTTTGTAAATGATGGAATTTGATTTATCAAAAGCTAATTATGATGAGATTTTACTGGGGAACAAAGGAACATGGTCTGTGTGGTAGACGACAGAGAGCTTGTTTAGCAAGACTGATAGCTGCAAATGTCAGGAGCTCTAACTTGGTCGCTGGTTTTATATTATTTCAAATAGATATGCGTCAAGTGTCTGATATATCAAACAGGCAGTGCAAGAGATAAGGAATAGTGTTAATGTTAAGGAAATGCAAATTAACAATGAAAGTATCATCACTGGATGATGATACAAAAGGGGCAGTAACGCCCCCTACTCCCCTGATGCCCTTTTTCAGAGTGCAGTTGAGAAGCCTCAATACACAAAAATTTTACTGGCAGCAACATTTAGGCAGAGGTCTGTGTGGTGTCTTAGGAGTTGACCAAAATTTCTTTAATTTCCAGTGTGTTTGGATGCTGTAGAAATCCATGAAAATCTTTGGTTGTTACAATGACAGGTGGTGTTTCGCACACTACCTGAAGTCCCATGATAAACTGCAGAAAGTGACTCAAGTATATTGTGGGGAAACTGACAGAATTCAGCCTCTGTGATCTGTCCACACCAGCTGTTCTGCTCTTGAGCACTGTAGTTACTTGTCAGGTAATTCTTTGCACAATCTTTAAGAATTCATGCAATTGCAGCTGGTTTTGATTTTTTTTTTTTTTTTTTTTCCTTTTAAATATGCTTTCTTTACAGTTGAAACATTTTCAAAACTGACATCTGGCCTATTAAAAATTTAAAAAAAGAGGTTTCAGCTATTACAAGTGGCCTTAGCTTCCTCACTCAGTGGTTAGTTTTGTTTTCATGTGAATATACAATCAGTTTATTCCTTCTTTGAAAAATATTTTCTCATTCCCATTGAAAGATAAAAATTTCATACAAGATGTAGAAGAATGACCAGTCCCAGTTATCCAAATAATCTCTCAGTGTGTGTGATTTCACCCTTTCAAAGTTTCATTGTAATTCCTGAGCCTATTCTGCAGTGCATAAATCTGTGGTTTGGATTGTAGGATGGAGACTTAAGGAGCTATGCTGTGGTGTGGTGACACTGCATGTATAAGAGGAAATTTGATCCTGTCGTTCCGAAATAATGACTAATAAGGAGCAAAATAGATTCCCTCACTTTGCTATGGTCTTGAATACTGCTTTAACTGTTGACAAGGCATAGGCAGGGGTGACATTTTTAGTTAATTTCTCCTTCTGAAAGGTGCTTTGCCTTAGGGGAAGAATTTTTCTGATAGTTCTCTACTTTAGTTTCTGTCCTTTAAAAGTACAGTTCACTTTTCTGTGTAAATATTACAAGCATGTAAGCCAGAAATAGCTTTGTTTGGCACAAAGTTATATCCCCAAAATTGCGCCTGTTAAGGCAGAACAGTTTTTAAGGAAAGTCAGGAAAGGAGTTTTTGTTTGTAATGTTTAACCTTCCTCCAGTTAAGTGGGTTATATTTCCTGTTCCTACCTCAAGCCATACTTAATCAGGATTACACATCATTTCAAACTGAAATAAAATGCACTTGTTCTGTGAACCCCTTTGTTTCCATTTTAATCTTTCTGGTCAGCAAATCAAATAGCAATAATTTGCCTCCATTTATTTCCAGCTGATGCCCTTCTCATCTGAAATTGCTTGTTTCTTTGAACAAGCACTAATAAAGAAATGTTCTTTCATCTGGAAGAACAATACTGGAAATACTTCAGAAGAGAGAGTTAAAATGTAGCAGATTTTGGTTATGACTGGGCTACTCTGTGTACAGTGGAAGCATACAAATATCAAATGCTCTGAAAAGCTCATGGTTTAACATTGGCAAGGCTGGAGACAGGGGATGGTTTGACAGGAACAAGAGGTAAAGGAGTTGGAGACTAAAAGACTCTGCTCCCTCATCTGTGCTACCCACCATTTCTTCACAAACATCTGCATGGTCTGCTAAGGATGATTTTATACCTGCCAGCCAGATTTCCCCAAACAAATATTGTTGTATTTACAGGTACGAGATGAAATGTGATACACTCCGATATTTTATCTGAAGCCACAAAGTGGAGTATCTTTTCATCATATTCATAATCTCATTCTTTGTGAAGGAGAGCAATTCCGAAAAGGAATGGAAGTATTTAGTTGCATTACAGTCTTTTCTTGCAAACCAGTTGGTTTAAATCCCACATTGGGTTAAGTCGCATTGAGGAACTATCTTAAGTTGAATAGCACTTTTCAGCGATTTTCAAGTGCTGAAGTTTTTTGATCTGATTAATGATTATTTCATTTTTGGTCAGTGGAAGGAATCCTGTTAATAACAGATGCTATCATGAACTGTAAATATTTCAGCAGAAATAGAGGTATTTATTCACTTAAGAATTACTTCCTGCATCTAATAAATGGAGAGCAATAATAATGCATGACAGACTTGGCCAATATATCTATGTACTTTTGTCAAACAGTTTTCAAGACACTTAAAAGTTTGGTGGTCTTGGGAGAGGATTTATGAGCTGCAGCACTCAGGTGCAAATAAACAGTGTGGTAGTGGAGAAAAAAAGGTGCCGTGAGGGACAATTCCTTTTGTTTCTAATTTATAATTTTGTTTTAATACATTTCCCTCATGAAAGGCAGAACAACATTTTAAGGTTGCAATAACTTAACCAAAGCACCAAATCCTAGACCTGCTCAGTACTGTGGAGACCAGAAGTGTCATAATATCAGCAAATAGCAGAGAGCTTCAGGAGAATCCAGTGTAGGGTACATAGCATATGGCTTTTTACTCGCTTGTTGGTTTTGACATCAAAACATTTTACAGAAAATTAGAGCTTAAAATATATAGTCATTAGGAAGATAGAAATAGTAATCTAATTTAAATCTTTAATGCTAAGTCAGTTATTTTACAAGTTAGATTTCTAGTAACCGGAGAGGAGCTTTTCTTCAGGAGCCAGACAGTGGTGTGCCAGGGCTAATCTTGCACAGATTGTGTGGCTATCCAAATGCATGTCCCAAGCCTGAGAGCTGTCACATCTATGCAGCAGCTTGGCTGTTTGCATTATTTTGGGATGCCTAGACATTTTTATGATGGAACAAAAATTGCTTTACCTGAATGACAGCTATAAATTTTCAATGTATAAAGACAGGATATGAAATAGTCTGGGACAAAACTGTCAGTTGCTATGGCACACCCTTGGGGGAACATTGACAAGGGATCCACACCTCCATGAATGCACCTGTGAGACAGTGTGGAAGGTTGTCTACTAGTGTGTAGATGTTTCACAGCATTTTTAAAGTGGCTAGGGTTGATAATATTAGTCCTGAAAGTATATTTCACTGGTTGCTGGCTATTTGTATGTTGCTGATAAATAGGTGCATTCTGATTTATGTATGTGAATGTAGTTTAAGCTTTGTGAGGTGAGCAGTTCACCCTTGTAATATATGGGTGGATATAATTTCTGATTTTATTTGTGATTTATACCTCCTAATCATATAAAGTCCACAGTTATTTCCTGACTTTGCAAGTCTAGTGCCTCTTACATAAAGATTACTCTTCTAAAGGAGTTACCAGTGTTCTGTCTGTTTCTTCAGACACCAAAACCCCTGTCTAGCCATTTCCTTCTTATAGATGGATGACTGGAGTAAACATGCAAAGCTCTGATAAGAATACTGTTTAGAGAGAAAATTTATTTATTCAGTATCTTAGTTTTTCTGTGTTAAATACAATTTTCTGTTAGCCTTTGTAGATGCCTTCTTGCCTTGTAAACTTACCTAGTTCATCCTGTCAATTTGAAAAGGGTACCTCCATGGAAGGAGAGAAGAGATGCAGATGTCTGTGTGTTGGTCTCAAGTCTGATTCCTCGTGCAGTTCCACAGCCAAAGGAGATCAGACAGCCATTGACCATGGTCTGGTGTTGGTTGGATGTGCAGGGCCATCGTGTTGCATGAGGACTCCATGATGAACGCAATTTGAATCCCTCTGGACTGATAGTGTACAAACATTTCCTGCAAGTGTGATGTTATTTAAACTCTCCTCTTGGAAAATTCAGATTTATGCACCTACTGCCTTTCTGTTTTGGGAGATGGGTACGTGCCACGTGGGAGAAAAGAGACCAAGAAATGCTTTGCAGCCAAAAGCATGCATAAGACACACAGAATGCAATTAGTTGTTTCAAATTTGTTGTGTTTCTTTTCAATTCACCTAAGATGGTAAGATGTCTCTTGATAAATGGAAGCTGTCTGTCTGTTTCTTCTGCCCGGAAAAAAAGCAATAGTCCCATTTGTTGTTTTTCTGGTTTGTTTACTGCAGATATTAAGCAACAGCAAAGAGCAGAAACAATGGCTTTCCTTGACTTGTGGAGCCACACAGCATCAGTTTTCTTGCTGCCTTTGCCAAAGCTGAAATAATCGGTGGAACAGATTCAAATGCTCAAATGACACGCTTGTGTGCAGCTGACCAGGGTGTCACTGTGGACAGCTTGTGGCGCATTTAACTGCAACATTGCTTCACTTGCCTGCTTCTTTCTTTTTTGTTTTGAGTGACTAGTTGAAGGGAGTCCCTAGATTTGATTGTGCATGAAAGAAATTACTGAAATCTTCACAGCAAATGTGTTGGGAATTTGTTTTAGATTCTCAGGCAATCCAGCCAATCTGAACCTATATGCCTCATTAGTCAAAAGAAATTTAAAGCTCTTGGTACAAACCTTGTTTATCTTTCAGTCAACATTAAAAAATTCCAGTGTATGCTTCTGTGGCATATTTATAAGACATCCTGTCCTTTAGTGGCCCCTCAAAGCCTTTTTGCACAGTAGAAGTAAGTTTACAACATCACGTATTTTCCTCCCAGGCTAACAGCTTTTGTCTTCATGGGCTTGAAATACTCTGATGTACCATATAATTCTTTGTTGCCTTTATGTATGCAGGCTTGCACATAGAGGTTGCTATCCTGGTTCTTCTAACTGCAATACAGATTTCTACCATGTGCTGACAGAAAAACTAAATAGTGGGACCCTCTAGTCCGCAACTTAGCCCTCCAGACAACAATTAAATTAGTTTGACTGTAACGTGGAGCTGTTTTGATCCTGGATTGTTTTATTACCTTGTGTACTCTGAAGAGAAGGATGCCTGTTGCAGAGGGGCAGGCAACAGCACCAGCTCCGGACTCTGTCCATCCTAGTGTTTATACACCCCAGGGAAATCTAATGAGTCTTTTTTATTATATTCTTTGTTCACTTGGTCAGACCCTAACCCTCAGTTTATAACTCCAAAGTATCTATTTGTCTGAGCCATACTCAATAGAGAATTGGTCTTATGTGGTGGCTATGAAAGCTGATGAGAGTGCTTGTCACCCTGCAGTGCAATTGAAATATAAGGGATTTAATTAACTCTGAAACTTGCCACCTTAAGCCATCAGCTGAAGTGGTCTCCAGCTGGTGGTTTCCAGGTTGTGACTGTCTGTTTATGCTTTGCTGTCCAATCAGTTTTGCACCCTTATTACAGTTCCTGCATTTCACTTTGACAAAATACCATCACTGTGGACACAGTCTCTGACATAAGACTGAGCTGAGGACTTTGGTTTCACCTGATTTCTTTCCCTCATCTCAACATCTCAATTTACGCTTTTCTGATTGGAGAACAAAGCACATGCTGGGTGAGTGGTTGGCTGATTAACCTTTCTGAGATATCTGCAACAAGGTGAAAGGAACATTGGAAGCTTGTTTCTCTATGCCTACACGTAGTGGCCTCCTGGGGCCTTTCTTTTAATTGGGTAACATAATTTCCACTGGAAATCTCAGAAAAGCTGAAGTTTCTAATAGGAAATCTAAGCAAATACCTTTTACAGTCTTCAAAAGTCTAATAATAAGAAAAAAAAGCCGTAAAACATATAAAACCCCCATAAACATATAAAAATAAACCAAAAAGTGCAAAGGTTGCCCCCAAATGTTTTTCCAATTAAGTGACTCACATTTTGATTTAGTGACTTTCTGAGGGTTTTTTTAGTTGTCTAGACTGCAAAACTTAGGATCTTTGAATTTTTTTTTCCTGCTTCTCCACCCCAAAAGCCACTACTTGTACTTTTGGGCTATTACTCACATATAAAATCCTACCCATTGTGGGCTTGTCAAAATCATATTTTCTTACTGATAGCTACCACAGTAATCTTTCCTCTTTTTGAGTATACCTATGCTCGCTGAGTACATGAGTTATAAGTTTAAGGCCAAAATCCTATCAGTTTACTGAATCCCATTTCTCTCCATGTGTGACACTTGTTCATAAATACACTCAGATGCTCAATGGATCCTTTTCATTACTTATCACATTCCTCATTTAACTGAGTTTTTTAAGAGAATAGTTGCACTCTTGGAATGGAGTTGGCTCATTTTGGTGAATGTGCATTGGAAATGAACCTGACAAATTACATAACCTTCATGGGATTTAAACAGTGAGTGTTCTTACCTTGATTCATGAAGGGAACCCTGCAATTAACAAGCGGAGCACTTGTTAATCAAATAAACATTAAATGCTGCAGTAGATGATTTCATCAATATTCTCTGACCATCAGTGTGGATAGGGAGGGAAGGCAATTTAATGCTGATTGGAGTTAGTAGCACATTTTCATCACAGGTGGTCATAAATATAGTTGACTGAATAATTCATTGCAGACAATACTCCAGTTCCTTGCTCTCTGCTCCTAGTGATTCACAAGCTTTGCCCACATGAACACTGTCAAGCCCCATTAAATCTATGAGGGAAGGGCATTAATTTCTGGAAATGTGTTTTACTATTGCTATGTATTTGCCAGCAGCAGAGGTTATTTTATAGGCAATTCACAACTGTTTATTTTGACTGTCTCTCATCTAACATTCAATGAATGAACTTGGGCAACTTAAAGGGATCAGGCTAGAACTTTTTGGAGGCAAATAAATTTGGTTGAAAACTTTTATTTTTTGAAAAAAGATGTTTTTTATTACAAAACTGAGGAGTGGAGGATATATTGTATAATAATCAAATTAAACAATATATCTCAAAGCTAATAGGTGTTCTATCAGCAATATTTGTTCTCCTCCTGGAGTTTGGACTCATAATAGCCTGGAGTAACTGGAAATGAAAGCTGACAAGCAAAAGTGAGATTTGTCATGTTTTGACAGTTTTACTTTTGTAGACCTAGCTGAAAGCACCAGTTCTGCAGATGAGATGTTTTGACAATGATGACAGTGTTTTTGTCCAAAGTACATATTTTTTTAGAATAACTGTGACTAATTTGAGTAATTTTGAATGCTTCTTTTTTCACATTAACCATTCCCCCCCTCAAAAAAGAAACCCCAAAGCCATGCTGATTATGGCTGAACAGCTTCAATTTTGAAAACAGCAAATCTTCCCACTAACTCCTCCTCCTTTCTGTGTCTCTTTTTTTTTTCTATTTTTAAAAAATATTTTTTAAAAATTTTCCAATTTATCTCTGCATGACTGGTGATTAAATAATCTTCTGTCTCCTACTTTTTTTTCCCCTGGCTCTTGTCCACTTCTGGACACTTCTTCATTCTACAATTAACACACTAAAAGAGAGAGGTAAAAAAGATGTTCCTCATGCACTTAAACAGACCATTGCTTAAGGAATATCTGAATCAGAGCAGTGGTTTATGTAGACCAACAATGTGGCTTCAAGAAAAGGGACAAACTAGCCTATTTCCCTTGTCTGTACACTTGACATTCTGTGTTTACAGTTGTTGCATGAAGGATGTAGTGTACACAGACGTTGTGTAACAGATATCTATCTGTCCTTCTTTTAAGTATCCATTTAAGGGACAATTAATAAAACTGTCTAAACCCCTTTCTGAATCTTCAAATACTGATTTCCTCTACAGAGATCTTGTGCTGCTGCCTTCTAAAATTTTGCAATCCTCTGTAGAAAGGAGCATTTTTGTGCATTTAGAGATAATCTTCTGCTATTTTCAGGGAATACCTTGCCCTTTTCTTGTATTTTTATTTCTTTGAGGAAGAGGGAATACAGTCAATTATGGTTTCTCAATTTTTTCTCACTTTTCTGTTTTAGAAAACTTTTTATCTTCTGTGTCAGTCTCATTGCTAAAGCAAATGATGTCATCCCTTCCTGGCTTTAATTTTAAAACAGCTGCTTCTTTCTCTTGACAATATCTAAGCACAATATGTGACTATAATAAATATGCAGGTATAATAGAAAAATTATAGACAAGACCCTTGTCTTGTTCTCAGTATCTGCTTTCTTGAAGGCAAATTTTTTTTGGTGGGCTACCACTGCACATTAGATCTAGGAATGTGAAAAAATATTCAAAAATAAGTTCAAACCCTATTCTGAGATGTGGTGGCATATACTGGGCTTGCACGGCTCCTCTCACAAACTTTTTCCTTTTTTGTTTATTCAAACACATAACATCTTTCTTTTATTTAGTTAAAAATTTTAAAGACTTTAAGTCTCTTAATAAAAGAGGCAGTTAGCTATTATTCCTTGTGATACTGCACCTTCATAAATTATCCAATAAACTTATTGAATACCTAATTCTTTAAAATAAGAAAATGAATACTATTTTACCTCATGTCATCCTTACAAATTTAATTTCTAATTGTTGTTCAAAAGGTCAACGGAAGAGAGACTGGAAGATAGATGCACTGGTAGCTATTGGACATTAAAAACCAGTTGAAAAGCCCAGCTCAGAAAGCTGTGAAGGTCTATTATCTAAACTCTGAGATGTTATTTTAGAGCAAATAGCGGTGCCATTATTTTATTTTCCTTCAAGCGAGTGATGCTACTGGTCTCATCTGCAAATTTATATATTGTAATCTGTATGGATGTAAAGCAGCTACTGATATATTGAAGATAAGCATCTTGACTAATTGCAATTAAAATAATAATAGTAGAGTGTCCTGTGTTTTTGGCCAGGACAGAGTTAATTTTTTTTGCAGTAGCTGTGAAGCAGCAGACCTTGAAGCCATATGGGTGTGTCAGGGCTGCTGTAAACTGCAACATCGAGATGTAAAATAGTAGTTGGGTGTCTACAACGTTAAAGTCAGTAATTCCTAGAGTAAGTGCAGTTGCTCTAAGCACAGTTTTTCACTAGATTTTTGCCCTCCTACTTCTTAAAGTAGTCTGGGGTAGCAGAGTAGCTAATGTACCCTGTACATGAGTACACCAGAATTGTAATACTTAGCCCATGACTTTAAAGCATGCTCAGACTGGAAAGTTCATGCATATCTAGTTATTTGTCATTAGATTTAAATGACTGAAGTCTTAGAATGACTTATTTATTATATTATTATACCTTTCTTTAGGTTTGGAAGGATCTGCTGAGAAATAAAGAAAAATGAGTGGAATTTCATTTCTATCATCCTTTAACCGACCTTAAATTTTTCTTTACCCCAACATCTTTTGTTAATATACTTCACTGTTCCCCTTACTGAAAGAAAGCCATAAAATTGAGACAGTAGAGGCTCAGTTTAAACAGAGATACCTGAATTCCTGACTTGAAAGGGAAGGCAGAGTAATTTTTGTTCCACTGTAATTGAGAATTTAATGTTTCGGGAATTAACTGTTCATTTAGGTAATGTTTATGTGCTTTAAAACATTTAGTGGACAGAATGAAAGAAATTGTTCTGGAAGAACATATAATTTCTCTTTATTTGCGTATGGTTCATTGACCACTATATACAGATGTTATCCATTAAGGAGAAATTGGCTGTTCATGAATTAGAAACAGGAATAATTTGGCAGAAATTATTGTTTTCACAGAATCACAGAATATGCTGAGTTGGAAGGGACCCACAAGGATCATTAAAGTCCAAGTCCTCGCCCTGCACAGGACATCCCCAGAAATTACACCATGTACCTGAAAGCATTTTCCAAATGCTTCTTGAGCTCTGTCAGGGGTGGTGCTGCAATCACTTCCCTGGGGAGCCTGTTCCAGTGTCCAGCCACCATCTGGGTGAAGAACCCTTTCTTGATATCCAACCTAAACCTCCCCTAACTCAGCTTCAGGCTGCTCCCTTGGGCCCTGTCTCTGGTCACCAGACAGAAGAGATCAGTGTCTGCCGTTCCTCTTCCCCTCACGAGGAAGTTGCAACTGCAGTGAGGTCTCCCCTCGGTCTCCTCCAGGCTGAACAGGTGACCTCAGCCACTCCTCTTATGGCTTCACCTCAAGGCTCTTCACCATTTTTTTTGCCCCCCTTTGGATGCTCAGTAACAGCTCAATGACTTTTTAGTATTGTGTCACCCAAAACTGCCCCCAGCACTTGAGGTGAGGCTGCCCCAGCCCAGAACAGAGCAGGACAATCCCCTCCCATGCCTGGCTGGTGATGCTGTGCCTGATGCACTCCAGGACAGGGTTGGTCTTCCTGGCTGCCAGGACCAATGAAGTGCACAGAGGACTGTTGGTTAATTATATTTCTATCATAACATTTTGTATTGGCATAGCAAGAGCAGAAGAATTGGTGTTACATCCCTCTACTCTCTAAAAAAATGTATGGCAATTCTATAAATGTGGTCCTACAATGGTTAATATGTTGCTGTCAAATATGTTTTAATAAACACCTGCTAAATTTATTCCTACATCAGTGAATTGTGTGATGGAGGGAAGCAAGAAATAATTGTAGTGCAGCAAGAATTTCTATAAAATGAAAGGTCTTATTGTTCAGGAAGTATGGATACGAGAAAGCTGAAGAATACAGAAATAGCTGTAGGAGACCCAGGAGAGTGGATGTCTTGATAGCTCTGATGATCTGTCTGAATTATCTAGTCACAAAACATGATTTACTCCAAGTTGCCAATATCCTGGAGGAGGCAATAAATCTTTGTCCAGTGGAAAGGTCAGAGAACAGTGGCCTTGGTTGAGTGCTGTAGTAGCTATTGTATCACAAATAGCTGCTCATGGCTTGGGCAGGTATGCTCTGGGTAAAAACTTGGCTGGATGGGTGGGCCCAGAAAGAGGTGGTGAATCATGTCACAACCAGTTTTTGACAGGGCTCAATATTGGGGCTGTCCTGTTTAATATTTTTATCAGTGATCTAGATGAGAGAATTGAATGCATCCTCAGCCACTTCCCAGTGACACTAAGTTGTGCAGTAGTGTTGATCTGCTGGAGAGTGGGAAGGCTATGCAGGGAGATCTGGACAGGCTGGACTGATGGGCCAAGGACAATTGTATGAAGTTCAACAGTAACCCCCTGCATTGCTGCAGGCTTGGGTCAGAGTGGCTGGAAAGTGGCTCAGTTGAAAAGCATCCTGGGGCACTGAGGTGCTGGAGCAGGTTAAAAGAAGAATAATGATGCTGCTGAAGTGTCTGCAGAACAAGTTTAATAAGGGGAAGCTGAGGGAACCGGGGTTGTTTACCCTGGAGTACAAGAGACCTCATCACTCTCTACTGTTACCTCAAAGGAGTTGTGTTGAGGTGGATGTCAATCTCTTCTTCCAGCTAATAGGTGATACAACAAGAGAAAATGGCCTCAAGTCACACCCAGAGGAGATTTAGATCAGGTATTAGGAAATTTCTTCATTGAAAATGTTGTTCAGCATTAGAATGCTGTTGTTCAGCATTCCCAGCTGTTCTGGGAAGTGGCCGAGTCACCATCCCTAGAGGTATTTAAAAGATTAGTAGATGTGCCACTTAGAGACAAGTTTTAGTGGCAGACTTGGGAATTCTGGGTTAACGGTTGGACTTCATGATTTTAAAGGTCTTTTCTAACCTAAATAATCCTGTGATACTATGATAACACAAAATCTCTTTTGGATTTGAATGCGAAATCCCTCATCTATACTACCACCAAATGCTTAAGTGGTCTTTTTACAGGTTCTGTAACTTCAGTAACAGATCTCAGTTTTTAATCCCCTCAAGTGCTTTTATAGAGCTTGAACATCACCCAGACTCCCACTGTTCTCTTAACCTTTATCACCTTTCACTGAGTAAATTAATCTTATGTACATCATATGCTCCATTAATATTTTTTCCTGTTGAAAGGATACCAAGCCCTAATCTTGAAACATTATTCAAAGTTGTAATCTGGTTAGCTTCCCAACATTGTGCATTTTGTTCTTTTTTCATTCAACTGTTTATTTTTTTTAATGGTATCTCAGAAAGTCAGCCACCATAAGCAAACTTTATGTGCCATTTCTTATTGAAGCTGAATGAGAGCCTAATCTACAGAGATATTTTCATGAGTTTGGATTGTTATTGGTCCTTAATTAGTATTATTGGTTTGACAGAAAGCTGTCTTTGAAGGAAGCTGAAACCCAAAATATACTGATATGTATATGCTAGGACATTATTTGTTCCTTCATTTGGAATGTCATAGTGCCTGAACCAAAATCTAGCCAAACACATATACTCACATTATGTCTTCCAGAATTGAGAAGATGCTATGTGAAGTATGCTTCAGAAGAAAATGATGATTATTTTTGTAGTTAATACAAATGGTTTTAGAAACTTGAGGTTTTAAAATTATGCCAATCCGCATAATTAATTCCTTTGATACTTTTATACACACACACACGCACGCACGCGCGCGCGCACACACACACACACACATGTATATATATATATCTGCAAGTTTCATTTGGTTGGTCCTGTAGAGATGGCCCATATTGCTGAGTGGAGTCTGGTATTGATTAAGAAAATAACAGTGGAAAGCAGGAAATTCTACATTTGCTGCTCCTTCAACAGAACTGAACTGAGGCATTTTAATTCTAATATACATCACACATAGTTACTTTTTTTAGTTATTTAAAGACTTATCATGTAGCCAAAACTGTTGGTGTACAACTCTATTTTCTTGTTGTCTTTTCTGAGCAAAAGCAGGAAATTTACAGTCTCTTGATTTGTATAATTTACTCCTCGCACTAGTGAGAAATCTAAATATAGCTAGGGATTTTACACAAGTCAGGCTAGTAATCCCAAGTCATTTAAAGTCACTTAGAATTTCTTCACTTACATCAGAGGAACAGGGCTGGGATGACTGTAGTGTCCTTTGGGTAACCCACAAAAAGGTTTCGGGGTGGGGTTTCTTTCTCCCCTTTGCTTTCCTCTCTCACTTCCTATACTGTACCTCCATTTGAGACTCCAGCCTTTGCAAGATAAATGACTCTTTTTTTTTTCCTTTCTTCCCCAAGTTTTGTGAATTTATATAAGGAACTCTCAAATAATTAATTTAGAAAGCCCTGACATAACAAAAAAAGCCCAATACTTAGCTAATTCAGGGCCTGCTTTGATATTTGCTGTTCTATAACTTGCTAAAGCATGTCTGCCAAAGGCAGAGCAACTTTAGCAGATTTTATCTGCTCTTTTCTGGATCTTTGAAGATTAATTAATATGCTCAGTAAGTGGAGCTTGTATTGTTTTTTAGAGTTATCCCAGATTATCTTTCCTTTTTTGTTATTGTTATTCTTTTAACAGGCATCCATTGCTACTCTAATGCATTTTGTGCTGTAACAGAGCTCTGCTATCAAGCAAAACGTTGTCTATGGTAAGAAATGCAGTTGGGAGAGACTATATTATTTTCTCCATAATGATCAATGAGCTTGAAGTTTGCTTGAGTAAGACTTTTGCTTAGCTGGGCTAAGCAGAAAATTGTATGAGTGTATTAAATATACAAGAAGCTGTTCTTTAATTGTGCAGAGGAAACACCAGCTTTAATGACTTTAGAAAGAATTACTGTATTAATAAAAAATTTGCATCAGGAGATTACTTTCATGTTTTACCTCATTATGGGTAAATGTATCACTTTTGGTGGGAAGGCTGTAGAGTTTGGTAGAAAATAGGACAGAATTAGTTTAATAATAGAAATATTTCATATATAAGTATTTGTCTTTGGAATGGTAATTGTTCCTAATTTATTCTGCTTTTGCTGTTGGTTTGTCTTAGAGAATTGCTGCCCCTGACATAAATGTTCCCCACTTGTTGGAAGTGTGTGCAATGCTTTACTCAATTAGGCTTACAATGAAGTCGTACAATGGCTGTTGCTAAAGTGTTTCTCAAAAGTGAATCATCCAGAAACTAAAAATGAGAATTTTTACATAATAGGTAAAATAGACACAAAGCAAGGAAATGTTAGTATTTTAATTTCAGATTAAGGATTATACACTGTGTACAGGAGGTCATTTTTACCTTGCAAAAGGCAGGTTATGATTGTTTGTTTTAATCATTACAAATAGAAAGTTATATTGCTAAAGCAGCTGTGAGTTAAGAATATACTTTCCCCCTTACATGTGCAGATTTTTATCAAAATTTTGGAGCCTATAGAAGTAGCAGGGTAATTCTGGAACTGCAGTTTCGCTTTCTGAACAGAATACTCAATAATGAAAACAGACTGCTAAATTAATTGATTTTCTGGCCATATATATGGTGCTAATTTGTTTGCTATTTTTTGTTTCTTTTTTCCCTTACCCAACCTGTTGTTTTTGCAGTTGGAGCTAACTGTTCAGCTATCTACTCCAAATAGTAAAAAAAAGATTTCTCATCCCTTTATTACAGCAGAACTATACCATAGTTAGCATTTCCAGTATCATAGTTCTCTTTTCCAGGCAAAATAAAGCGGATCTTTTAATATTTTCCCACAGTTCAAGACCCTTGTAATTTCTTTGCTGGATTTTCTCCCCCTTTTAAGTACAGAGACAAAACCTGAGGCAACAACTCATCCAGTGCTTTGACACTTCTCTGTGTGGCTGAATGGTTATCTCCTATGCTTTCCAGAAAATACAGCTAACAGTAAGACTTTCTTGACTAAGATTGTCTTGACTGAGATCTGCTTTTCATGAAGCAGCATCATTAACATAAAATCAGTTTGCTGGCTGATATAAACTGGAAGGGTTTCTTTCACAGCATTATTGTCAAGAGTTAGCCTTTTCATATCTACTTATTTTGAATTTCCTTTTTCCCATTTGATACTTTCTGCTTGATAGACGATGATTTTTCTCTTTATTTTATTTTTTATTTTTAGCTCTGAAGCATATAGAATTTCCTAATATTGAGGATTAAAGTGTTATATCACTCAAATCATAAGCAAAAAGATTGATTGTGTCTAAGAAAGCCACCTGTGTGTCCTTTAAAACTGATCGAAAACTAACGATAACCATGCTTAAAGAGTTTAATTGGTTATGAAATTATCTCCAGTTTCTCAGTTCTCCCTGATGGAATTTAACAGTTTAACCTTACTCATGGACTCGACCAGCAGGAAACCTGTCCACAATGATTAACAGATGCCTCTTTTCCATATATTTTTGTGAGCTTGTTTTCTCCGCTATTTCTCCGTTAACTCCGCTATTCTCAATACATTTCAATATTCTTATAGCAACATAGTTAATTGGCTTGTTTTTTAACTGAGTTGGACTCTGCTCTACACTCCTTCTTCATGCTCCTATCTCCCTGATAAAATCAATTGTGTAATTAGTTCTGTTTTCAAAATTCTAATACTTCATAACTTTCTCTTTCAATGCTTATTTTCTCTCTTGCTCTACAATCAATGATCCTATACTTTCCATTTACTCTTTTCTGATTCTGTAAATGCAATATAGTGGTTTTGTTCATATGCTGAGTATCTTTGGCAAGTTTTAACTTGTACCTCCATCCTTATGGTTTCTATTCATATATTGCTGCATTATTCTTTTGTCTTCCCATGCTATTTTTGTGTGTTATGTTTTGATTTTCAGAGATGTCTTTTAAAATTTGGTCATAGCTGTATCTTGTAATGGTTTTGTCTTTTTCACATTTTGTATTTTTCACATCTTTTTCTTTATCATATACTTTATAATCTGCCAGCTCTCCTGAATACTTTTAGCTTCTGTATTATGTACACAAGATACAGTGCCTATTCATAAGATTGCCTTATTTTTTATCTTTTGATGGATCTGAAATATTTTTCTGAGGAAAAATTATGGAAATAAGGATAGTTTTGTACTAAGATATCAGCAAACTAATACAAAAAACTAGTTCATTAACAATTCTAAATGTTTGTGGTTTATTAAAATTGCCTCTATAATTTCCAATGACACTGAAGTAAGACTGGTCAGTTCACTGGTCAGCGCATGAAATGGAGCTACAGGTGTTCAATAATTAGAAATAGTCAGAAAAAAAAAAAAAAAGGACTCATTAATCAGGATAACAACTTTGGTTTGTTTAGTTTTTGCTAAAGTGAAGCCTCTTGTCAGTGATCCCGTGAACAGCCAGACCTAGTGGAAGGTTTCCTGCCCATGTCAGTGGGTTTGGAAGCAGATGATCTTTGCAATCCATTCTGATCCATTCTGTGATCTATGATTCTAAGCTGCCCATAGCTAAAGACTACCTCTACATGGATTATACCTAAGTGATCAAACAGACCAGATGATGTTAGCAGTAGTTATAACATATTGAGATAGTTTTACACATTGCATTTATCGTTGTAATGTGATAAAGTCACTGTTTAAATATCACATAACTTGATAACATTCTCTTTGTCCAGTGATACAGACATATACGCTTCATGCATGTTAAGGTCTGAAGAGCAGTTTTACTTAAAAGAGAATAAAGAATTCACACCTTTTACAGCAAGATCTAATGGTGTTCCTTTAGATAGCTGGGCTTCCTTTGAACACGGATGAGGATTAAAGATGTATAGAGCTAACCAACCAAGCACTGTGACCTACACTTGCACGCCACAGTCCCCTCTCTGTGTGAAAGCACAGTCATGTACAAAACACTGAACTTTGCATACTCTACCGGGTGCAACTGATCTTCAAGCACCTTTCCTTTGTGAAGGCTGACCCCAGACTCACCAAAGCCCGCAAGAATGTTCCATCAGTCCTTAAGTCTTTGTGTTAGGAATATAAATTAAGCCTCTCATTTTGAAAAACTATACTTACAAGAATGTGTTAAGCCATCCAGTCTCCAGAAAGCTTTCAGAGATTAACTGCTCTATTACTTTTGAGACATTTGTTTAGGTATGGGTAGAAGCTGCAGCTGTGCCTGTTTTTCTGGTGCCGGAATAGTTGTGTTCATGAGGACGAAATTTTATAAGGTAAGGGATGACTTGACTCCTTAATTTCCAAGTATTTTTAAAAGAGTATTTAAATTTTTTTTGTTGTTGTTGTTTTGTCCAGATAAGTTTGCACTGCTGTATTTCTCTGCTTTGGCTCTAAACTCAGTTTGCCCTTTTCCGCATGGTGTTGTGATTACTTAATGAAATTTTATTTTCTTTTTTAATTTTCAGTTAGTTTTGAGGTGTTGTTTCACTTAAACTCTGTTTCTTGACTCATTTGACTCATCATAAAAATGTGTTTTCCTTATTTCTGGTACCATAGAGGCTTGTTTACACTCATACTTTCATGAATGTGTAATCAAATTATTCATGAAAATAGAAGAGAAAGCCATTTCCATGCAACTCAGATGAATGAGATTTTATACTTGTTCATGTAGCAGGTCAATATGCAGTGTATGTGTTGGACTGTATGCATGGACTCCAATCAGAAAAGAGGGCAGTGGCACTAACAACATATTCATTTAATTCTCAGATCAATACATGTGATAAAGTGTATGTTAAAATGCTGTAGCCAAAGACTGGATGACTCAGGAGTGAAACACACTTGACCAATGACTGTGCTGCTGAAGTTCACTCATTTTATAGCTAAAGATCATCTGCTGAAAATATTGTGGTTCTTTGCATTGCTGGAAAACTCCAAGTTTTTATTTAAAAAAAAAGTCAGTTTGAAAAGTTTTTATGTTAGCTAAGATTTTACATGATACATGCTATGGTATGAACCAGCAATCTCAGGTGTCTTTTCTGAGTAATGACCGTAGTTTCCTCATGGGCAGACCCATGAGAAAAAGTGAAAGAGGGAAGCATGAGTTGGGAGTGGGATGATTGGAATCTCTTCCTTGTGGCTGGGATAGCAGGGTTATTGCACTGGGGCAATGGTGATGAGAGTGAGCTGTGGGGCATAAAAATGATGGGGTAGGAGAGCAGGAGTAGGGTGACACACTCGGAAGAGGATGTGAGCTATCAGGGACCCCACAGAGGCCCAAAACACCATGGCAGGGGAGGAGGCACATGAAGGGTGACTGGGTCTGCGTGTGCCATGTGGAACGTATGCTTTCTAGAGGCATGGCTGCGGCACTGTCAAACACCTTCTAGGCTGAGCCTTAGCACCAGCAGGTCAGAAAACCAGTGACCTGTAGAGAAGCTATCAGAGCTGTAAGGCTGTGTGTATGTGCTGTCCTTTCCTGGGGTTTACGATGACTGATTACAGTCAGTGGCCACTCTCAGTACAGAATTGTAAATCCAGTGTCGAAATAGCAAAAAACCAAGTAACCCCCCTACATCTCTGTAGGCTCAGTCACTGTAGAGATAAATATTTTTTTAATCTCCCGCTGAATCAAGCTAAGTCCTGAAGTTCCTAAAGATTCATAACTTGTTAATGAAATTTCTGGGTTATCCAGAGGCTGCTGCAGCACAAATAATAAGGTATATTGGCTTTGTAGCAGCTATGCAGAAAACTTGAATGAAGGCAGCTGTATGTAATTTCTGATCTTTGAATCACTTGAGGGTGAAGCCTTGAAGGCTTACTTTTGGGAAGTGTGATTTCCTACCAGAATACTTGTAAGTAGGACATCTTTTGGAAAAGGATATCCCCAAATATTTAACACAGTTAGTCTTCACTTTGGGTGCTGTAAATTGGGGAGGTTGACATATTACTAAAACCCCCCAATTTTTACATATACGTTAATAGCCAAACTTAAGGAAAAATTATGTCTCACACAGTCATGAGCTTGAGAACAGTTGTATCAAAATCAAAACCCTGTGGAATGCTACAGGGACAAAATGTTTCCTGCTGAAATGCTTATCTGTGCTTTTGAAGCAGGGACTACAGAATATTATTTGAAAAAATGATGCATCTTAATCTGGGTATCATGGGTCATTCCTTCCTACGAGCAGATTGGTCTTGGGTGTATGTCAGTGAATCCTGTGTCTGAGTTACAGTACATTTCTCTTGGACATTTCTAGAAGTGCAAAGGCAGTAGGTATTGAAGTATAATGCTTTAAAGGAGCCCACAGTTTTCAAATTCTGGATTATGTGTTTTTTGTATTTGAAAAGTCCAAGCCTTTCAGTATGGATTTGTTAAAAAAAAAAATTGTTTTGAACTGTGTTTTCTTGCCAAACATCTGTTTAATGCAGTAGAAAGTAAACACAGAACTGTGACAAGACAATTTATTGTCATTACACTTAATCAGCACTTTAAATTATGGTTATTATACTTGAATATACTTAAATAGTATACTTACAGTACATATATAACAGAAGCACTCTTATGCTTCTGTCTGAGTGGCCCACTGTCAGTCTGGAGTGATTATGTGTTTGTCACTGGGGAGTAACACACACACAGCAGATGCCAACCAGCAAGGGCAAAGGCAATGGTTAAAAAATCTGGCCTGGGAAACGTAGGAATAGCAGGGGATCCTGTGAAACAGGAACACATAATACATGCAGTCACTTTCTCATATATCTACTTGGCATTTGTTGGCTGGCTTGCTCTTCCAATGGAGAGATCTCCTAGAGACATCTTAGAAAGACTAGGGTCATAAGTGGTTTAAGAAAGAAATACAATATTTAAA
>VXAX01000095.1:8330-72069 GCA_013399835.1 Leptocoma aspasia | reverse complement strand
AAAAAAAAAAAAAAAGCCTCTGCTGCAACATGCTCGTTAGTGTTCGGTTATGAAATTCTGTAAAGCAGCAGATTTGCTTGTTTGAGCTGTTCTGGCTTGACCTTTTGCAAGGAGAGTATGAAGCTCACATATGAAATTTGTAGCAGAACATTAGCAAGATGATGAAATAAAGAAAAATTTTGTCTTGAAGATCAAAGGATGCCTCAGAAAGCTGAAATTGACAACACTTTGGCATGCAGAAAGAATATAATTGTCTTGGTTTACAAGACAGGTATCTTCTAGGGAAGGCAGAAAAGCCTCCCTTGGAATGGAGAATGTAAACCCCCTCTCTCTGAATTATTAGAATTTTGAAATTAAGGGGCTTTCAGGTTAAGATATGGGGACAGGAATAACAGTTCTTTATTAGTACATCTGATAAAACAAACAGACAACAGCAGCTACGGCATTGCCAACAAGCAGAACCCAGAACCCAGTGACGCCGCTCGGCTGCGGCGCTGTCCCTGCGGTGCAGTTCCGGTCACGGCCGGCAGGGGCGCTGGCAGCTCCCGGTGCTCAGGGCAGGTGCGGTGATCCCTGCGGGGCTGCAGGGGGCGCTCCGGCGCGGGCTCGGGCAGCGCGTGGCGATGGCGGCTCTGTCCCAGATGAGGAGGGATGGAAGAGAGGCCTTGCTCCACAAANAGTTATTGGTAGAAGGGTAGAAACAAAATACATTTTAAGAGTTAATTGGGTGAAATAGATTTAAAAGACCTTGGGTCTGTGTGTCTTGTGACCTTTTGGTGCCTTGCTTCTTGTACACTAAGTCTGGTGTGCAGACGGTGCACTGAACTTCTGATAAGAGAAAAATAAACAATAGACCAAAGACCGACAAACCAAGAGTCTTGTCCCTTTTTCATCTCTGTCACAGAACCACCCTCAGAGGGCCCTCGGTGGGGGTTCCACACACCGTTGTCAGTGCCACAAAACCCGACAAAGAGAGAGCTATGAACTGCCCCCAGCCCCAGTCTCCTGGTATCTCTGCCTCCACCGAGAGAAAAAACTCCCAAAGAACTAAGCATTCATCCCTCCCTGCCTGTCTCAAGACATCAGTCCCCATTAGCAACTCAATGGGGAAAAAAAAATTCCACAGGTGATAAGGAATGAACAGGAGAGAAAAACCAAAACCCAACCCCCAACAATAATGATTGCAATTTCTTTCTGAAAATGTGAGTAATGACATAATCTCAGGATAAATTTAACAGTCACAGCTGAAATCTGGGTTTTGGTATTAGAGCTTCTTATTTGCAGAGACTGTCATAAAAGAACAGTAGCTGATTTATGACTCTAGAAATGTCTCAAGTCTCTTTCTGTATGTTCTTGATAAAAATTTGGTTGTGTGAGTCCAAAGGAAATGCTTGACTAGCCACAAAGACACTGAAGACAGAGAATTTATAGATATCTGCTCTCAAGGAGCAGAAAGGTACTTCTGCAAAGCCCTTTCATCTTCTTGTTATAAACTGGTAAGGAAGTATTCCCATGTTTACTGTGCAGCACGAATAGTGCCTAATTTCACAGCTTCTATTGCATGTAAAAGAATTTGTATATTAATTATTTTTCTCTCATACGGTTACCGAAAACAGGTGACTAAGAATATGAGAGTTCAGAGGAGGCTGAACTGAGTATCATAGAATACAGACTACTGTGAACTTCATATGCATTAGCTGTATATGAACCTATGACCATCAGTGAATTGGTATTTCTCATCCCAAATATTTTTTAAGAGGAAAAGTAGATATTCCTAAAAAGTCTAACAGGAAAAATGCTACAAGTTAAGCAAAGCTATACAAATCTCCCTTTACACTCCGCTTTTCTTCTTTCAACAGGTTTAGAAAAGTTATGAAGACGCTAATTCAAATTTGAGTAAAGATTCTTTCAATTCAAGGTACTTTTATCATCACAATAGAACTTCCAAGCATGATAACATTCACTTTTAATTACAATAGAAAAAGCCAAATAAAATATGGGCACTTTTCTTTTGACAGGTGCAAACTGAAGTTAGGACCTACACATGCAGATTTGTAATTAACTATGTCACTCTTCCTTCCTCTTTTTCTTTTTATTATTATATTATAATTTATAAATTATAATTCTTCTTTTTCTTTTTATCTTTTCTTCTTTGTACTCACCCTCAAAAGACAACTTGAACAAAGTAAAAACTGTTTTCAAGACTGCATCTGAAAATAAGATTCTCCTTCCTTTTTCCTTCAAAGTATCATAATAATTTACACTGGGGCACTATATTTGTGCATGTCAAAATAAGACCCATTTCCCCTATCCACCCTCTTCTTACCCCAAACCAGCTCTGTAGGGGCACTATTATGCCTCTCAGAGAATTCACAAGAATTATGGATTTCAGCTGAAGTTTGGAATCTGCTGATTCAAACAGGAACTAGATTTCCTAGTTCTCCATTTCTTACGTGGCAGGTAATCAAATGCTAACTAGACCAGGGATGACCACAGACTCCATAAAATTTTGCATACATTTTAACATAAAAGATGTGCAGAAATGCAGAAACATTTTATAACAGTGGAAGAATTCACACTTGTTTTTATTAAATTTTATTTTTGCATGATGACAGGTCCTTCAGCTTAAGGGGGAACCATTACAGTACCACAAAATGAGCAGCCCACCGTGGCAAAAAAGGATTGCTTCATAGCCCAGCTGCCTGCCAAAGAGGATTAACTCGCTGCACACACTGGCAGATACTCAAGCGTCTGAGTGAATTAAAAGCTGTTTGAAATGAGTCTGCTCTGTGAACTCCTATGCTTTAGCACTTCTGCTCTCCAGGGGAAGACCTTTCAGTGGACAATTGAGACTCAGAAATAGCAGGAATTTAGGCAAAGCTTTCACAAATAGGCTGGTACCATAATGAATGTTGGGTGGGGAAGAAACTTACAAAAACTATCTCTTGATTAACAGTGGCTTCTCAATGGATTGTAGAGACAGGTATTTCCTCACTGATTTAGAGGGGAAAAATGTCAGGTATAGTGGAAAAAAAAGAAAAAGCACTTAATTGGCAAGTAAAACATTCTATCAAGCAAAATTATTGACCAGAAAACATTTTCAACTACTTCCATAAAATCTTAAACAGAAAAAGAAAGATATTTTCAGTTTAAGTACATAGGCAATTGTCCTGGTTTTGGCCAGGACAGATTTATTTTTTCACAGGAGCCATGAGAAAGTGGAGCATGGAGCTATGTAACCGTGCCAAGGTTGTTATTCCATACCATTCAGGTCACCACTAAGTGTCAAGAGTAAGAGATTCCCACTTCTGAGAAGAAGGTGGGTGTTACTTTCGATCTGGAAAAAGACCATGGCAGCATAGAGAGTCTGTCTGCTATTGTTTTTCATTTTCTTGGGCTTCCTGAGTATTTTGCATGTAAATCACCCTCTCTTTTGTTGTTACCAACATTGTTGCTGTTGTTGTTACTGCTAGTTTTCTTATTTTATTCCTGATTCCAGTAAATTGCTTTTATCTCAGTCTTTAATCTCTGCCTCTTGTGTCTCTCTTGCTGGAGTGGGGAGGGGAGTTTGTTTGCAGTTTCTTTTTTTAGTGGAATTGCTAAATTGGGGAATACCATTCCTAAACCCTGACATAATGCAGAAATATACCAGGGAAAATTTTTAAAGTATGAATAACTTTTAAATGGAAAGATATGCAAAGTATTCTTGATAGGAAAAGAGGGGGTGGAAAGATAGAAAATACAGAAAAGATGTGACAGAATTAACTTCCCTTCTAAATCTTACCTTTAACATGTAACAAAGTAAGTTTTAGCAAATTGCTTTCAAAATTGGGGGATACCTTTATAATTTGAACTCTGGAATGGATTTTCTTCTGCAAACTCTTCTGCTTGCTTTTTTGACATATTCACTTTTGGCACCCATTCTATCTGGTGGTCTGATTCTGTGTAATAGAAAGAGAAATATTTTTTCACTCTTTGTTTTCTCTCGTTGGTAATTCTCAACACTTTTCCCCCTTTATTTTTCTAGACATTAATCCTTCTCTTTCCAAAACGCCTTTTAATATATAGCCTTGTCCAAAGCTTCCAGGACAGTGAAATACACGTTATCAATAGCATCACCCTTATGAACCTGTCTATAGACTGTTTCAAAAATCCTCCCATGTGTTCACACATTTCCAGTATATTGAATCTAATTGATTGATGTAAGTTTTTCTCCTTTTGTGTGAGTTTAAGACAAAATAAAAAAAAAGAGGTCCTGGTTTTGTCCCAGTGCAGTTTGTTTGTGCACTCTTTTTGCACTGCAACCCAAAAGTTAAATAAATAAGAAAAAGAAATTAAAATTACAGAGACTATATCAGGGCTTTAGACTGAAGGCCTTTTTAGATGAGAAAATTAGAAAGCATTAGAAGAACTGGAAGGACAGCAGGAAGCCACAGCTTTCCTGATGTAAGGCTCTCATAAATCTTTCATTGTGTTCCAAAAATAATAAGGGTAGCTGCAAAAGACCTAGGAGAAACCTAAATATCATTCTTCCAAAACTTATTAATCTTTTTATCTTCATAAATGTTTCTGCTAAATGGCATAAATATTTTAAAATTATCTTCTATTAAAAGAGATGATAATATTACTACTAGAATAGCTCAAAATTCTCAAAAACATACTGGGTTGATCTTATTAGCCAATATTGATCAACAGTAATATTTTGCAGCACTGCCACATTTCTAAAGGAAGAATGATATTCCTTCTTTGATGATCAGAACTAATAGATCAGTTTTGAAAATTTGATAGCTATGTTATATATGTTATAAGTAAACTTATAATTTCCCTAAGGAATGGGGAATTCAATGCTACAAAAATGGGCATGCTGATCTATAATTACACTTGGTAATGTTCTTTGTCTCAAGTCTTCTCAATGAATTGAAGTATGGTTACCTGATTTTTTTCTATAGAAATTATTTTGTTTTGCCAAATTCAAAGTAAGCTTAACTTACTGCCTCCAAAGTGAGATGTATATGTAACAAGTGGATACATAGTACATTGTTAGAAATTTATAATGAATAATTTAATTAATTATTATGTGAATTGTCTCTTCTCTATAAATTATCTAGTTGAAGAATTTGCAAATAGTTCCAGTCATCTAGGAATTTGTAATTAGCAGAACTTGTATACAGTTTTCTATGAACCAAACACTGTATCTGATTTAATCCTTATGCAATGTCTGAGTTTTAATATGGGCAGGAGAGACATCTTAGAGGTAATTTCTCTGCAGAGTAGAAAATTATTTGCAGCAACACAATGTAACAAATGAGACTATGATGGTAGGACAGAGATATGAATATATGAACAACAGCTGCAGCTCCCTCCAAACCCCAAATAGAATCGAATTTGGCAATAGGCTTGTATTTCTTGCATGCCTGTCTTTGGATGACTTAAATTGATCTTGCAGAGAACATTCATACAAAGTGAAAGAGGATATGCAGGTTATGGAACAGCACAGCTTTGCTAGAAATATTCCTTTGGAGGACTGTATATCAAAAAAAAAAAAAAAGGTGAAGGTTATTAACTAAACTTTAATTAGAAATTCTTCAATGTTTTATGCTGTTCTTTAACTTACCTTTACCTTTCCCGTTGTTTGGGTCTCATGTCCTCTCCTCCTTAAGATGTAAATTATCATATACCTTGTGATTTATGTTAGATGTGCTAATAATTCACTCCTTCCAATGGACTTTTTTGTTCATTGCTTTAAAAATGTGGGGGATTTTTTTCACTAGAAAATTTTAGTAATGGCTTAAAGTAAACCAACTTTTTGAATGGAGCATTTGATACACATCCCCTTACTGCATGGTTCATTGCAATATCCCATCTCCTTGACACTTTCCATTCTGAATAGGTTTGAATAAGTAATCTGTATCATTTAGGTGTATTGATATTTTATAAATCTATTTGCTTTTAATTGGCATATGCCCTTCTTCAGACTGAGAGAAAAAACAGAGCCTGGGATAGAAATACAGGGTTCAAGAATTTTTTTGAGGAAATCTTTAAGAATTAATGTCTGAATAGTGCTACCATATTGAATAGTTCTGCTCTTTGCTTACTGTACTGTTCTTCTTTATATTTACAGCCTTTTTCTTTCATGAATTTCCTTTTCCTACAGTTATAATACATGGTTACTAGTGAGATTTATTCAGACTCTATGTTATTTCCATTTCATAATATTTCATTAAACTTTATTTGTGTGTCATTAAACTCACACCCTCTCCGCTCCTGTAGTTATCCACACTATAGTTATCTTGTCATCATAAATCCTCTGTTAATAGGATTTTATTTCTGAACTAACAATAAAAAGTAATGGAAAAATGAAAATTCTGTAACAAATTATTGTAAAGTGCAGAAACTGAGCCAGCAGGCTGGAAAAATGAGATAAGTATTTTTTTTCACTTTCAGAGCAATATATTAACAATTTATGAGCTATCACTTCAAATAATCTAATTGGATTGGTGGAATCTGGACAATAAGTTTGAAATATTGTCTCTGAGGGGACATCTTCTATGTTGTTTTTTTTATTTTAACTGTGTTTCAAACTTTGTCATAGTAATGTGGGTGTGTGGGTGTGTGTGTTGAGTCAAAAGGAAGTTTTGTATTTTACTTTAAAATATTACTTTAAAAAGTAAATTTACTTTTTAAATTTAATTAAAGATTTTAAAATGGATGTTACTTACCATACATACAAAAATTAGAGCTTTTGGAATGTTTCTAATTCATAGTGGGCTGCACTTATCTATAATCATTTTGAATTCATGCCTTTGTTACTGGATAAAAAGACTGTTTTTTACTTCTCCCCAGGGAGATTTTAAACTCCTACATTATCACTGTATGTAATTAATAAAAAAATACAAAATTATTCATAATAAGATATCAATTTATTTTTCCTAAAAGAGTATCAGATAAAATTGGAAAAGTATGGTCATATTTTGTAATCACTGGTGTTTCAACATAACACTGTTGTTTGTTTTCAGCTGACCAGGAATTCAAACAAGGAAAGTATTTTTCTCTCTAATGATTTTCTTAAAATTGCATCTTGGTTTCCTTTTTGCAAATAAAGTTTAAATACATACTATATATATAAGTTATATAATTTCTGTTGCTCTGAACACAGAGCACTCAGCAAAAGTACCTAGGTATCCCAGGAGACACAGATATGAATGTGTTTGAAGTCTAGTGTTTTTTCTTTTTAGTTTTTCATCTGTTTTGTAATATGGCAGAAGAATTGGAAAATGTTACGTATGTATAAATATACACAATGTATATGCAGGCAAACAAACAAAATAAACAGTAGAAAAACATGGCATAATAACAGCCTATTTGAAATTTAGATATATTTTAATTCAACTGGATGTGCAAATCCTCACAGCAGCACTCGCCAAAGTGCAGACAGGCATCTTAAATAAATCTAGAAAGAAAGCGAATAGCCTCCATCAGCCTTTAAAGGTAAAAAGCTGGTATTGCCTTGGTTAGCATCCTAATAATTATCTTTCTTCTATGGCCTTTTGCTTTGGGGTTTCAGTAAGGTCACCTTTTCTGTTATACGTGTCATGGTTTAGCCCAGCCAGCAACCAAGTACCACACAGTCACTCACTCCTGCACCAACAGGATGGGGGGAGAACTGGAAGAGTAAAAGATAGGAAACTGGTGAGCTGTGATACAGTTTAATGAGAAAAGCAAAAACCACAGCAAAACAAAGCAGGGGAATCTCTCACCACTTCCCATGTGCAGGAAGGTGTTCAGCCATCCCCAAGGAAGCAGGGCTCCATCATGTATAACAGTTATTTGGGAAGACCAGCACCAGCACTCCAACTGTCCTCCCCTTCCTCCCTCGTCCTTCTATTTTATATACTGAGCATGATATCAAACAATCTGGAATATCCCTTTGGCCTGTTTAGGTCACCTGTCCTGGCTGTCTCCTCAAGAGAAATCTGTCTCCTCCCAGATTTCCATGCACCCCCAGCACCCTTGCCAGCTTGGCGGTATGGAAAGCAGGAAGGGCCTTGGCTCTTTGTAAGCCCTGCTCTGCATTAATTAAAACATCACTATATTATCAACCCTGGATTCAGCACAAATTCAAATCAGCCCCATACTAGCCACTAGTAAGTAGCTAACTAGCTAATTCTACTTCAACCCAGACTGTCACAGAATGTTAATGGTTTAATTGTGAGCCACATAATTATTCTACAGTAAAATGATTAACTCTCTAAGTGAGCAATGCCTACATTTTCTGGGCTGAAAGGGGAACAACCTTAAACCATTGGGAGTACTAAAGTACCCAGTTTAGTGTTGTTGTCTTGCATAACTTTAATCTACTTGAGACTGTGCTTTACCCTGTCACTACCCACTCAGGAATCTGATGTATACATGTTATATTTATGTACTAAATATTTTTACTTCTTTTGGGGCAATTGCATAAACTAATGCAAATTAATATATAATACAGAAGGGAACTCAAAACACACTGGGGCTTGAGCCCCAGTTAAGCTTTGGTCTTGAGCTTGGTTAAGGGATGAATGGTATTTGTGGCACCTTGCTTTATAGGGATGCATTTTAGCCATAAATGTATTATTTTGGAAAATGATCTTTGGCAATTCTAAGATGAATACCCTTCTGATATTATTTTCAGAAGGACTTTATACACTTACAAATTTACCTCCTGGCTTCTTAGTGTTAAGTCAAACTGCTTTTATGAAAGGCTTTTCTACTGTGTTTTAATCAGTGATAATGACCAGGAATGAAAATACTCAGAAAACAAAAAAAGGTAGTCTCAGAACTAATTCCCAGTGGCATGTTTGCCTCCACATGGTCTCTTGGCCCATCACTTTAACATTATGGTGGGTGTCACAAGAAGTCAGTAGGAGACAGGTACAAAAGAAAGAAAAGGAGGTGACTTTTAAATATATAAGTGGATGTCTTGCTGTGGATATGGAGCTGTCTTTCTTCTTGGGCTTTCACAGTATACAGGGAAACAGGACAAGTCCATGTAAGAAAACTCTGCTAAGTCTACTGTGTACTACTACAAAATTGCATCTGGCTCTGGAAATCCTTGAACTTTAAGTTCTTTTGGAAGATATTTTGGTGTTGGTAAGCACTGTGTTTGAAGGTCACTGAAGGCCACTGTGAAGAAATTACTCCTGAGACTAGAGAAAGTTTGTTTGTACCCTGAGCAGTCAACTGTAAGTACCTGTGGTCTTCTACCAACTGTATTTTCTGTCAGTCTGAACCACTCCAAGGATCTTCAACAGTTATTAGCAAAGCAACATACCCCTGAGAGATCTGTATGTGTTAGAAATTTCCTGCTTCTGATTATGCAAATGATTTTTTTGGTGTGGTTTCAGGAAATTAAAATGGGTCTTTGTTTTCATGTGTTGCTCTGAGTTTACATACTTTTGTCTCTTTCCGGAATCAGGAAATTAAGTAGGAACATGACCTAGGAAAATGGAGAGTTTGCAGCTGGTGATCTGGGGTGGCTAATGGGCTTCCATTTCTCAGGCTGGAAGACAGCTCTTTTGATCTTATGAGTGCTGCTGACAAAAGGCTGTAGAAGAGGTAAGAATCCTTAAAGTGGCACTAGAATAATTTCAGTTCAATCCTTTCCTTGTGTGTCTGTATTACAAGGCTACCACACTATTTTTTCTCCCTTCAAGAATTATTGTTAGTTCTTTTATTTTGGGACCTTGAATTTTGGCACAATACTTTGGCTGTCTGAGGTTCCACAGATAAGCAACACGGCCAGTGGTGCATTAAGTGAATTATACTGGACATGTATATATCCTACTATAACTTATTTTACTGGTAGCTGTTTGTCAGCCCCTTAACTAATGTATCTGTTTCCACATGCTTATGTCAGACACTAAGAAAGGATGTGTTAATTGGAAAGCCCAAACACGAAGCTTAGAACAGCACACACTGGAAGAATGCCAACAACTCCTTTTACAGAGGTAAATATAAAACTCTGGAGCTTCTGAAATGTCCTTAGGTCTCTAAAGTGAAAACTGTTTTGTAGCATCAAAACTCCGTAAATCTGAGGCAGTATGGCTGATTAACAAAAAACAAGAGCAACAATGATAATATTTTAAAAGAAATCTTGAGTACCTAGAGCAGAAAGCAGAAGAAACCTATATGTAAATTCAGACTCCCTATCCACAGCTACAGAAATGGAGATGGATTTTAGTGAGGCTGTTAGACTGCCACGGATTCAGAGATTTCAAAGAATCTGAAGCGCCTTAAGCAATGGATTGCACAGTTTAAGTGCAAAATAAATTCCCTACGTGCAAGCAGCACCAAGGAATGAAACTAAATGCATGTGAGAAATTGGAATTGAGGCTTACTATTATGCATGTGTTGGTATGGTATTCTAGGCAATAAAATGTCCCAGTTTGCCATAATTTCAGCATTTTGTTTCTGTTAGAAGTAGTGCAAAATAAAGTAATAGGCATGGGAGAGAAGAAATAATGCATGTTTCTTGAAGTTGTTTATTTTTCACCTTATTTGAAGACTGACTCCTTTTTAAACAGGCAGTGGTAGCTTTATACAAGCAGCACAGTTCTTTGTATCTAGCATGGAGTACCTTAGGCAATAAATTGCAAGTAATGCTTCTTTGGCTTTGTGGGTCAAAACAATTGCAAGGTCCTGGGCTTTTAGCTGTAGGCATTTCATCACTTTGCAATAACCATTGGACACAACCTGTTTGGGTCTTTCTCAACAGTAGGACCACAAGTTTTCCCAGATGATAAAAAAGAGGGAGTTTTATCTTACAGCACCCCTTTGCATGGTTTCTGAGCATCCTGAATTTTTTTCTGTTGTTCAAAGGACACCCTGAACAGCAAGTTGTCACTGCAGTCGTGTCTTTCAGCAAGGATTTTCTTATTACTTTTAATTCACTGTATATAGTGTGTCATCATTTTCTCCAGATGTCAAAACAGAAAATTAGGCAGCCAGCTATTAAAAAGCAGAGAATGCTGAAACTGGATTTTCTGAGTTATATTATCATTCAATTTATAATAATGGACTATTCTGTAAACATCTATTTTCTTCCCATAGCTGGAGATGAAGGTAAAGATGAACTTCTGCCTCATCATGCTCCAGGTAATGCCAGCAGCTCTACTTTTATTTCTACCCTGAAGATTAGATAGGCGGAGTGGTGATGCCTATCAGATCAACATGTCTCTACATCCTGGAAGTATATCTATACCTGTAAATCATCTAGGGATTGTTCTAAACGTTGGCCCACCTCAAAATGCAGGAGAGCAACTGTATTGACTAAAAGCTCTGACACAGCACATTACGTGGATGCCTTCTGGACCTAAATTTTAGAAGCATATACTTGCCTCTATTTTGTCATACCCAATAGCAATCCTAATAATCCAGTGGGGTCCACCTGACATGTTTGTTGCCCCATAATGGAGCTGTAATATTATCTGTTTTGTGCATCCAGAGGGAATTTTGCTCGGCTGTTCAGTTGATAGCTCACAGAAGAAATTTTCCATGCATCAAGGCACATGAAACACTCGAAGTCAGAAGATTACATTGAACCTTCATTTAGCAGAAAGGGAATTTATATTCTTTTGTAAGATTTCTGCTTTTGTGCAGCCAAAAGGGAGCATTTCTGCAGATTGCAACTGTGGATCCGTGTGCAAATACGTATGCACGTTAATTCATATGCATGACTCCATAAAGGACAGTGCTCCTCTTTCTTGGAGGGATGACTAGCACTATGGAGACAATGTACTCTGCCACCTGCAACAATCATCTGGCACTAAATAAAGATGCATGATGAGTTATGCAACTAAAACAATTACTTGAAAAATTGTTATTTACTTTTCTTGAGAATGAACTGGAACAAATTGAAAAAGCATTACAAATGCAGATCCTGGATATTCAACTGCTATTCAAAAAACACACCGACTCCTGTGTAATTACTTTAGCACTGCAGCCAAAATTATTCTCATACCCTGGGAGTATTTCAGCACTGTATGAGTGTTGATAAAATATTCTCATCATAAGAGTAAACAGAAGTATGAACGTGACACCTTAAAATTTACCCTGGAAAAAAAGCACAGAAGGTATTGTAATAATATATGTTGTGAGAGTCTTTTAATGAGACGTAATGCAGTGATGTGGAGCACAGAAATGACATGACATAGAACAGAGGTTTAGAGAGAGACAGCTTTCCACACTTAATAACACAAAATATATAAGAGGGAATGAAACTTTGGCAGGAGGGGTTTCCAGAGATGATGTTGCAAGTTTAAAAGGTAAGCAGCATGCCTCTCCCCTTTTGTCCTGAGGTTTCATTTTTTATACACTTCAGTGAGAGTCATATTTGTCATTCATGCTTTAGAGCACAAGGGAAGCACCAGTCTCAATAAGACATTATCTCCTAACTGGATTTTGTCATCTGCAAAGTTTAAAGAGTCTAACTTTTTAAAAAATATTTTTCTTTTTCTTTTTAGTGTGAGTGTTTGTGTTCTAATGTTAAAATATCTGTGCAGCACTTGAAGTTGGCAGGTCATTTTGGTTTGCAGTATCAACTGGTTAGATATGAACATTTTCTTGCAATTTTACCTCAGTATAGAAGTGTCTCATGGAAATCCTTATTACTTCAGTAAAATTCTGCTAGTATTTTCATTGGCTGGATACAAACATGCCTGCAGAACATTAAGTGGCAACTTTTATTACTGTGGAGTCGTATTTGGAAGGCTTTTAAAATCTTTGGTGTTGTCCGTGCTAGTGGAAGACATCCATTTTTTAATAGCAATTTCTCTCCCTGTGTGGATCCCCACCCATGTTTAATGGCACTAGTATTTTTCCAGTTTGATTTGCTCTTGTGAGGCTCCCAGCATCTTTCGGGTTTTATGATCTGACCCAAATGTGAGGGATATAAGGCTGAGGAAAACAAGGAGAACTGCTTCAAATGCATTGGCTATAAAAATATTCGGGCACTCACCACAAACCTTGGATTTGCACCTGTGCAAAAAAGCCATGACATGTGGCTTTTTTCCTCTTTTATTTGGTACATGAAGATAGATTTTCACACTGCTTGCTCCAGAGGATATCGCTTTTCCTTGTTTCTTTTCAATTTCTGGGACTGTGAACAAGGAACCAAGTAGTTTGACTGCTGCCTGCTGCAGTCAGTGGAGCGTGCCAATCCTCACAGCGTCTGTAAGTACAGTGAAGGAGTTCTGTTAGCTCTCTAATGTCTATCCCTGGAGGAGATGTTTCTCTAATCTAATATTAAATTAGATCTTGCATTCCAGCTACTACATAACCAAAGTTAATTTTGGAAAATAATTTAATTACAGTGCTGTGCTACACATGAGTAATAGGTAATGCATTATGAATATTATATGAATTCTATCTACATGAAAAAATCCCAACTGTTTAATTGTAGAATTTGTTTACCAAATATTTGAAGTAGATCTACTTAAAAAGAAAAAGAGACAAGACAACAAAATGATTTAATTAAACAGAAAGAACAGAGACAGTGAAGCAGTAGGTAGTTCTGAGGCAAAGCAAGTGGAAAATTAGCCACACCACCACTAACCTGGGGAATTGTCATGTAAATGAAATTGAAAAAGACTTAAATATACAGAAAATAAAAGGGAAATTTAAGGATAGCTCTTTTAAGTTCAATGTTTCAGGCTGAACAGGGAGAGTTCAACATACTGGAGACCAGTGGAGGATTACTCATTGGTGGAGAATAAGGATACCAAACCATGTTACCTTCTAATTCAACTCAGTGCACTAATATGTGATTTGAAAACCTCCCAGTGAAGTTCTCAGTGGTTTTTTTGTTCCAGCTGTATTCACTTCCCCCTGTTCCCTTCCCCTGCCTCCAATTTTTCAACAGTCACTTGTACTGCTGTTTTCTTTGGTTTTGTATTTTCATCTTGCTGTGTGCTGTTTGCCATCATTAAAGATCTGCTAAGGCATGAGGTCTGCACAGCAGACTCTAAACAGTTTAGAGCTGCTTTTTATGGTGCTGAATGCCTCCAGATGTGGTTTTACAGCACTTGAGTTCAGCTAATACAACCAGACAGGCTGTCTGGGAGAGGTATCATGATATCAAAACATGTGAGAACAACATTTTCTTGTAATAGGCCCTGGACTTTGAAACAGCATCAACAGCCAGAGAGACCCAGAGGTGGAACTTATGTTCTGGTTTGTGATTTTTTTAGTGTTTTGTGGTGGGGAGAATTAACATGGCTGTATCAGACTACCTATTTAAGAAACATTTATTGAATTCAGCTTCTTGAGTGAGTAAGAAACCATCATCCATCACCAGCTGGTTTGTTTTTCAGTATTTTGTTTCTGGGAAATTTTGTACAAAAATACAGAAAAAAAGGCTGTGTTTTTATGAATCTGATGCACCACAATGTTGCACTGACATAAAGAATGATAATTACACAGTCAGTGCAGATTGTTTCACCGGTGATACTTTCAGCAAACAACAGCTACCTTGTCATAGCAGAGAAAGTTAATAGCAGCATTGTTTGTTTTTCACCTTCACTGTGCTCTCAAAAAAAGTCTTTGTATTTCATTTTTCAGTTAAACATAATTCTACTACACTAGGATATGTAATACAAGAGCCTAAATAAAGTTTATTAATAATTCTGTTATAACCTTAGGCAGTATTTCTGGAAGCATTGGTGTGACTTTGGATTTCAAGAATTACTTGGAAATATGCATTAGGAATCCTCTCAAAAATTTACAATAATTTTTTCAGTCTATCTACCTATCTGAAAGGCCTTGGGAATGTAGGATTGATAGAGGTGAAAAGTTCCACTGCTGTGTATACTGAGGCAGATAAATCAGAGAAAAAGATAAGGCAGCAGGTGCTGAAATCCACTTTTTTCTTGGTTATTTCTCAATGTATATTATGTATATTAAGGCAAGTAGCTTTTTATCCATTTGGTTGGGATTATCTATTTAATCTGTTTAGAGGCAATGAAATTAGAAATTATGTGTTAATAGCTTGTAAACAATCTGTAAACATTTACACAAGCAATTGTCCTGTGTTCTTATACCAGATTGGAAAAAGCCTTTTCTTGTGGTTGTGTTGACACTGGATTTCTGAATAACAAGATTACATTCAATGAGAGCACATGGAATGAAACACAGCTTTTCAACAGAGTTTGTCAAGAGTATGGCATTACATCCATGGCCTTGATTGGAACATTGAATTAAAATGAATCTTGCTTTTAAAATAGATAACACAAGTTCTTATGTCCTAAGAGGGGGAAAAATTGGAAAATTCTGTTTATCTGAGCAAGTAGTTCCATCTACCAAAATGTTTCACAGTGTAAAAAGGCAAAAGGGCGCCTGGCTGAAGTGTGTTTTTGAACAAAACCATTAATGGTGGAAGATTTATGGCACTGATTCCTGCAAAAACACTGAAATCCTCTCCCACAAGTTGATATCTTTGCATTTACTTTGTTACCTCTTAAAGCTTTTCTTAAAAGTGATCTTTATGGCTTATTTACATTTCCTGTTGACTTCAGAAACCATAAATTCACTGTAACTTTTGTAATGTGATATTCTTGATCAGATTATACAGCTTGAGGTCTGAGCCCAAGATTCGGTTTCTGAAACAACCAAGCTAAAAAATAAAATTCAGTTTTCAGTAAGTCACTATCAGAATCATTACTTCAGTGTAGTAAAGTTGTTGCCTGAGGTTGGAAAAAATTGCAATTAGCATTTTATTCAACTTCTGCCTACAGATACTTATTCCATTTTATCACTGCTAACACTCTTTCCATTCTTCTTGTCACTCTTGCTCCTGTTTTCCTCAGGTAGAAGCAAAGCTCAAAATTAAATCTGGACAACATGCCTATGATCTTTTGTACATGTCTCCCTTTTCTACATATCTCTTCTTGACTGCTGTGTCTTGAAAAAGAATGAAAAGATATGGTTTTTTTTGCTTTTTCTAAAATTAATTTAGATCAAGCTGAGATGCCTTTGCACCATGTGTTGCTCTGCAGAGAAGTGGAGTAGGTGTGCCAGGTAATATTTTGTAAAATTAAACTCTGCTTTCAACAAAGACTACCACCAACTTGAGGTCTCTAAGAGACTATTGGAATCTTTGCTCATTTGCTAAACGGACTCCTGATGACTTAAGTAAAGCTAGTTTTTACAAGTTGTATGCACGCATTTATTTTCTGAATTTTTCATGTAAGTAGTTTCTTTTCCTCCTTCTCTGAGAAGGGGAAATTTCCATGGAGAGGTGGACCAAATACTTTATAAATCCAGATCAGAACCAATTGTGGGAGAACCTAGGCTTTCCACTGGACGGAGAGCAGAGTTGCCCACAGTGGTGCTGAACTCTTGGTCCAAAAGCAGCACAGACCCATAAGCCATGCTGTTGACAAATGTGTTTGGAAGCTGACCTGGGGAGATGTTGTGCCACAACTCCAGGAATGTGGTTCAGGAACACCAAAGAACCCAGCCACCAGCCATGGTTTACTTGTGTAAGTGCAGGGTGCTGATGTGGGCTTTCAAAAGTGTGTCAGATTTTAATGAAAACTGTGTTTCCAAGTATAGGTGTTTATGAATTGCTGCCTGTTACAATGAAACGGCCAGCATGATTGTTTGTCTCAGGAATCTAGCTTGATTAGTTCTTATACACAATGAATAATATAATATAATGCAATTGGACACAAGTAATTAAAAAAGGGAAAATGAGCTATAGTATGTGCTGGAGTAATTTATAGAAATGAAGGGAGATCTGAACCTAGAAATATCTAATGTAGGCCTAATGTGATTATTTGATTATGAAAATATACAAAATAATAATTAAGACAAGGCTAACTGTAAATTTATTATTCTTTCTAAGCCAGAAGCAGAATGTTAATCAGTTTCCAGGAATTAGGAGAATCATCCCTGCATTGCAGGCTACCCACCTGGTAGTCTCAATCTCTTATGTGGCATGCTGGTTTGCATAATTACTGTTAATGAAGAAGTCCCTGGTGCAACGAGTAGCTTTATGAATGGTTCAGTCTGGATATTATAAAACTTTCTGGAATAAGAATTTGGCTAATGATCTGCCTCAGAGCTAGAAGACAGATGCATGGTGATCTGATTTGTGTCGAAGAAGGTATGGTGACAAAAAAAGAAGTCACTACTGCTTGAATTAGCTTTTCAGACAAGGCCAAGTCCCATGGCAGAGCTCTTTAGCAAAGAATATTGAGACAAAGTTTTATTGGTGTCTGAACATAGTAAATATGTAATTCTTGTTTTATGGATTGCAAATAAGAAGAAGCACCACTTACCCAAGAGACTCTGGGAAAAACTCTGTTTTGGTCAGTATCTTCCAGGTTGTGATATATGTGTTTTTGGGGATTGAGAGAAGGAACCCAAGATATTCATTGTGACTGGATAGGCTTAATTTAATTCAGAACAGTCAATACAAACTACTCAAGGCAAATGATCCCGTTTTCTGAACTTTATTTGTTCAGATACTTTGTGATGTGCGTCAAAATAGTGAATATTGCCTATTTAAAAAAAGACACAATGAAACAACAGTTTTTCGCTTCACAAACAGTCTGCATTCATTCCAGGTGTTTTGAAGATGATGGCATTCCTCCCAAGAAATGGTGCTTAACAGTGTATTGAATATTCCGACTGCTTTGGTATAGGAAATATTTTGTCACCATGTAGGCAGCACCCTGAGTGGGAAGAGATAACTTTCTATTTTACTTCCACCTTCTAAATTGAAGCAGTTCATAATGGGGGCTTGCTGTAACAAAGGTAGCTGCCAGGACTAAGCTGCAGCCATGACAGCCAAAGCTCCAAATTTGGAGCAAATGTTGCTGAACACAGGAAAAGAAATGCAGGTGGCTAAAAATAATGTTCCTCACAGTCACTGCCTAAACTGTAGTTCATCAAGTGCCTTTTTAAATTTCAGTCTGTCCCACAGTCTAACACAACTATGAGAGGGTTATAGCTTTTATTCTTGTCCTTAATTACAGCAATAAGTGATTCTGTCTAGGAGGGTCAGAAAGCATTTAAGGGTATATACTCTTGTTATTTCAAACCAGTTTGTTTAAATGGCTTGCCAAGGCTAAAAAGAAGTAGGCTTGTTTTTTGTCACTAATGGTTATATGTAAATCTGAGTGCTAGCATCAGGCAGAAGCAAGAAAAGAGAAAAAAATATCCTATAGTGAAAGATAAGTAAAATCTTCCTTCCACTGTGACCTTTCCTTTACCCTTTTTCAGGATCTTTGAATGAAACTATAATACTTGTATTCTTTGCAGTAATCTGATGCTGAGCAGGGTAGGTTTGTCAGACAATCAGGTTTGTAAGCTCTGTGCCTGTGTGTGTAGTTCAGAAGACTTCTATATTTGGGTGGATACAGACTGTGAAGACATGAAAATTTGGGTGGAATCACATCTGTGCTGGAAGGAACAGGAGTTTGTCCTCTATTCTGTTGCATGGAGCTTCTTCTATTTTGCACCTTAATTTCCCTGTTTGAAATTTAGTTGAAACTATATTTAACCAGTATGTTCTAGTTTTAAATGAAGTATTCTGCATGTATAAAATATATCAAAAGCTAATTTAAAAACTAGTATCTGTCTCTACTGGACTTAGAATATGTTCATCTTGATTGTTGCATCACTGTTTTTCAAACATTTGAGCTTTGATTTCAACTGAGGGGAGAATGAATGCATCTGATGCAAATACTGCTTCACAGAAATTACTTGGAAAATTACAAGAGTTTTAAAAATCCACCAGAATCTAAATATTTTTACCATCAGTTTAATCATACAACACACTGAGTATGCAAAAAGTGAAGCAAGTTTGACGGAATATGGCAAAATTCTGCGCTACAGTGAAGCATATGCAGGAAACATTCAAATATTTGATAACTAGTCACAGAATGAAAAGAGAAAACAAATCTGAAGAACACAGGTAAATAGATTTGTAAAATCAAGACTGTTTCTTTCCAAAGGAAAGAGTGGCTCTCTCTAACAAAGCCATGTACTATGATAGGAGACTTTGTTAATTGTTCTAACATCCATGACTATGAAGAAGATTTCAGGTTCTTCCTGATGGGAATTAATGTATACACATAGTTTCAAGTGCAAAACAACACAATCGAGGGATGGGGTGCTTCTTTTGCTATGTTTGTGTAGAAAATAACAGCAGATTATGTAACAGAATAGGTTCAATAGCACATTCAATGTGACCAAACAGATAATACAGATTATATAATCCCTGTAACAAAAACATACTTATATGTGTTAATTGGAAATCTTCATATGATTTTACCTCTCACTACATAGAATCATAGAATGTGCTGAGTTAGAAGGGACCCATCAGGATTATAGAATCAGCTCCTAGCCCTGCACAGGACAGCCCTAAGAAACATTCCATGTGCCTGAGAGCATTGGCCAAATGCTTTCTTGAGCTCTCTCAGGTTTGATGTTATTATCAGTTCCCTGGAGATCCTGTTCTGGTGCCCAGCCACCCTGTTGATGAAAAACCCTTTCCTAGTATCTGACCTAAACCTTCTCTGACTCAGCTTCAGGCTGTTTCCTCAAGTCTTATAGATGGTCACAAGACTGAAGAGATTGGTACCTGCTCCTCTGCCTCCCTTGTGAGGATGTTGAAGACTGCAATGTAGTAAATAAAAATTAATGTGATTTATTGGCTACTTATCACCCCATCTAGTTTTTTCACCTTTGCCAATTGGAAGTCTTGGATAATATCTAATTTTCTTATTAACAGATAAAATCATACCATCAGTTAGGTTGGAAAACACCTTTAGGATCATCATATTCTAGTGTTGATCTACCTCTGCCAAATCCCCCACCAAAGCATATCTCTAAACACCTTATCTACATGTCTTTTGGATATCTCCAGGGATCATGACTCATCCACTTTCCCTGACAGCCCGTTCCAGAACTTGGCAAACCTTTTTGGGAAGAAATTTTTCCTTATATCTAATGTAAAACTCCCCCAGCTCAACTTGACGCCATTTCCTCTTGTGTTGTTATGTGTAACCTTGGTTGGTGCACCCCAATCCCCAGCTGCCTACACCCTCCTTTCATGTAGCTGTAGAGAATAAGGTCAGCCCTGAGCCTCATTTTTTCCAGGCTAAACACCCCAAGCTCCCTCAGCTTCTTCTCATTAGTCTTATGCTCCAGACCCTTTCCCAGCTCTGTTGCCCTTCTCTGGACATGCTTCAAGGCCCTCAACATCCTTCTTGTACTGAGGGGCCCAGAACTAAAGAAAGGATTCAAGGTGTGACCTCACCAGTGCTGAGTATGGGGGGAAAATCACCCCCCTGGTCCTGCTGGCCACATTATTGCTGATACAGGCCAGGATGTCACTGGCCTTCTTGGGCACCTGGGCACATGATGGCTTATGTTCAGGTGCTGTCCACCAGCACCCCAAGATCCTTTTATGCTGGGCAGATTTCCAGACACTTTTCTTCAAGCCTGTAGCACTGCATGGGGTTGTTGTGGCCAGAGGACAGGACTTGACACTTTGCCTTGTTGAACATCATAGAACTGACCTCAGTGGATACATCTAGTTTGTTCAGGTCCCTATTCAGATCCTACAGCACATCAGTGACTCCTGCCCAACTTAGTGTCGTCTACAAATTGACTGAGGGTACACTGGATCCTCTTGTTCAGATCAATAATAGTTACTAAATGGGGCTGACAACTGACATTCTAGGAAAAAACTTATGGATGGCCTCACAAACTTGAATTCATGCTACTTGTAATTATGTCATGCTACTTCTTGCATTAATTAAGGGAAATAGTACACTTCAGCCTTCTAGGAGGTTTATGTTTAAATGGTTGAGGTACAAAAGACATGTTTTAATGTTGTAGATGATCATCTGGTGCATTACAGAAATTCACAGCTCTTCATGCACTTCTTGTACCCCCTATTAAGGCAGAAATGAGAGACACATGGTGAAAAAATCCAGGAGAGCTTATGCTTCAGAGAAAGCTTTCTCATATTGTTCCAGTGGTTTCAGAGTTAGAAAAAAAGGACAGGGAGAAGAAAGCTCAATTCAATGCTTGTTGAAAAATTTAGTGCAAACTCCTGTTGCTTCTGAGTGTTTCATAGCTATAGAACAGCATGCTAAACATAGGGGTCTTCTCCTGAATCTTATTATTCTTGAGTTCAACCATGACAACTGAGTCTCCTTTTGTGTGTGTGTGTGTATTAGAGCAATGACAAGCAAAAGGTTGTGCAAGTGTCTGGTGTGGCTGATGGTTTTTGTCAGAAATCTTCACTACAGATTCTTATTGTTTTTTGCTGTATTTCTGTTACTTCTGACCTTTAAAGATCTTCTGAATGCTGCAAAATAATACTTCAGGTAGCTGATATGTAAATGGTAGAAAGATCAATATTATTCTCCATTGTGCAAATCATCACCCCTCATTACCTGGTCTAGTTTAAATATCTGGTTTTTGTTTGCTTAACATTTTGTGAGAGATGGGAAACAAATCTGCTGGAAGGGTCTTACTGAAGCACAAAACTAATGAGAAAATTATTTTTCAATGTCCTCAGCAACCTGAACTGCTGTTTCCCCTCTGGTTTAAGGACCAACCTGCTGGTACAGTAGGTCTAAATCTGTTGAATTTATATGAATTAAAATTTGGAAGCATGGAATATCCAACCTGATAAATGTCATGTAAGTCACACATAATGTGGAATTTAATGGAGCTTATTAAATACAAGGGACATTTACCAGGTGCCAGTATTAAGGAAACGTCCCCATCTGACTATTCAGGAACACTCTGGCAGTCACACTTCCACTACCAGAGACTTCAACTGCTGAGACTGACGTCCCTTTGAAAAAGGCACCCCCACACACCCCACTCTCACATGGTCAGACAAGATTTCCTTACCAGCTCAACCCTGGATTTCCCTTAGAGCNAAATTATTTTTCAATGTCCTCAGCAACCTGAACTGCTGTTTCCCCTCTGGTTTAAGGACCAACCTGCTGGTACAGTAGGTCTAAATCTGTTGAATTTATATGAATTAAAATTTGGAAGCATGGAATATCCAACCTGATAAATGTCATGTAAGTCACACATAATGTGGAATTTAATGGAGCTTATTAAATACAAGGGACATTTACCAGGTGCCAGTATTAAGGAAACGTCCCCATCTGACTATTCAGGAACACTCTGGCAGTCACACTTCCACTACCAGAGACTTCAACTGCTGAGACTGACGTCCCTTTGAAAAAGGCACCCCCACACACCCCACTCTCACATGGTCAGACAAGATTTCCTTACCAGCTCAACCCTGGATTTCCCTTAGAGCCTCAGATGTCTTGTTCCATAAAGCAATTTATTCAGGGTGCAGTAACACAGAAAGAGCTCGAGCTGGTTCCTCCAAGGAGGGACCCCCAACAAAGGAATCCCTGGGTTTTTATACCCTCACAGTCCAAGGGCAAAATTATGGCTGTTCCTCCTGAGCCATCAGCTCGTGCTGTGTCCCAGTGTCTGGTCCCCTGGCTGGTGCTGCAGGTCCCAGTGCCCTTTGTTGGGCCAAGGGTTGGCAGCTCCTGGCATCTTGCCTTGGGCTCCCAGGCAGAACTGAACCTGCAGCTCCCAGCGCAGCTGCACCTGAGCTGCCTGCACTGAATGTGTTCCTCAATATTAGCTGGAGATTATAGATGGAAACGCAGTGAGTTCTTCTGGTATTGTTGAGTACAACTTGAGTTGGGATTGTGTTTTCCCTTTTCTGTATATCTCCAAACGGATACATTGTACTTATTTTTTTTGCATTTTTTAATAGATCTCCACATTTCTGTTTTTAAGAATTTGTTATGTTGGTCTATGATAGGCTAGCAGAGGTCTGTTTGACTCCTCTTCCAGGTATTCTAGTGAGTGAGTGCATATTTGGAGGTGGGATCTGATTCCTCAGAATATGATCTTTTGCCATTAATTTTTAACATTAGCATATAAAAGTAAGAAACAAATTCCTTGACAAGCTGAGCTGTTTTTTATGAAGCTGTTGAATCTGAATAGGGTTGGCTGGGGGTCCCCTCTCTTGTCTGTTCCTTGAGTGCTCAGAATGAAGAAAATTTTATGTTATCCTCTATACGCAAAGGGTTGTACCCTGTCATCAACAGGTCTTTCATTTTGCCATTCCAACCTTTTTGTTCTCATTTCAGATGGCTGAGCATAGCCTGTATCTGGGGCATTGCTACGCTGACTTTCCAAGGTACAGCTGGCAAAGGCAATTATTTGAAGCATTGTATTCTCATAGGAAATCTATGCCAGTTTAGAGCAAGATGCAGACAACCCTTAACAGGTGCATATTAGGTTTTGACATGCTTCTTCAGCACATGGTGAAATTAGAATTACTGGAGGGGAAAACAAATTCAGTCTACACCTACTGAACTTCTTCCCGTGGTAATTTACAGTTTGACTTTGCTTTTATTCCTCCAATTCTCATATACCGAGAGACACAGCATCACTTCCTTTGTGGTCAATAGAAGTACTTCTCTCTCTGAAATCATGAGTACCTTAATCACACTTTTCTGTCTCTCCTTTTTCTCATTCTCGTCCCTCAGGAGAGATAGAAACCAGTTAGTTTAAGCCAGGTGACAGACTGAGGTGCGTAACTTATGCATAGGGGTGCATTTCTTTTGAGCTTCTGAAACAGATTTTAATCTTTGAATGGTTTCAATGATAGTAGGTAAGAGGAGAATCAGGAATGGAAACAGTCTGTGTTTAATTTTTACATTTTTGATATTAACATGTTAATTCTACTTTCATAAAATATGGAGAAAAATTATCTTAAAATCTCCACCTTTTTCTATCTGTATATAATTTTGGTGAGTATGTGCTTCAAATTAAGATGTAGAAAAGGAGGAAGAGGGAGAGGAATAAGAGGGTTTTAGATTAAATTCAAAATAGCTTTTCTTTTGGGAGAAGTTTATGAGAGAATCCAGTAAATTTCAATGTGAGTTACTCTCACAGCTTGGTCTGCATAACAAAGAGGGGACTCTTGGGACAAGTGGCTTACTCAAAATCACAGCAGGCTCTTCTTCTTGTCTTGCTACTAAGATCAGCAAAATCTCAGACAAATTCTGCCATTGCAAGACCTTTCATTCTCTTCCTTCTCACTGTATTGGCTCTGATCTTTCTCCTTTTGTTTTTGCTACAGCCCTATTGTAGAAGCCCAAAGCAGTAACCCTCAGCTTCAGCTCTGCAGAGAAGTGCTGCAGTGCTGCTGGAGGAGTGCCAGCTGAAGGCCAGGTAAGCAGAGAGGGGCAGCCTTCCAAAACTATTTTGCTAATTTGGAGATGTCTCTAAATTTTCCAAGCTTTATCTCTCAGCCTTTCCTCTCCCCAGAGGTCTGGCAACCAGTTCTGACTACACCCTCCTTCCTCTGTGCTCAACATATTCCCACTTTGAAAATCTTGCTGAAAAGGAAAAACTTGCATGTAATAAAATGCCTGGGAAAATGATTGCTGTTAAACACCTTGGAGGCAGCAATTCATTCTGCCACCATACAGAATAACATCACCTTCTGTACTGCTTCTGAAATCATTGAGCTATTTTTGCTGCATGGAGGGAGCAATGAAAAGTAATATAAAGCATAGCAGACACTGATTAGTAAATTGATGTCTCAGCACCACTGAGCCTAGATCAATACCTAAATCCACAGATAGACTGGTTACTTTAAAAGCACTTTAAAAATAGAGAATATAGTGCAAAAAGTGTCAGAATTTGTGGGGTCAAATATAGTCCTCCAGCTACTTTGTGCCAGACCCATCTGAAATTAACTAGGGTAGTGCATAGTTTCCAGCACGGGCACTGAAGAATTACTACTGATACTGAGTTCTTTTTTTTTTTTTTTGTTTACAGTCTTCCATGTTTGCCATCCAAATAGTTTAGTTGAGAGGAGGGATTTTTTTAAATTAATAGACTGAAAGACTTGATGTTCATAACAGTCTCCAATCTGGTAAAAAGCTGGTCTCAATTTATAATTGAAGTTATAATTTTCTGTCTTCCCTTATTTCAGCGTTTTTATCTGTGTTTGGGTTTTTTTGTGTAACAGCTTTTGAGAGACGGAGCTCAGATTCAGCAACATACAAGGCAGCACAATAAGATAGCTCGATATAGGTTTCATAAATGTTTATCTTTCTTCTAGTGACCTTCTTGTCTAAAAAATAACAGAACAGAGCACTCGAAGATTTCACAGGTGAGATGACAAAAGAAAGATGTAAAAGAGTTGTATACAATTGCTCCTTGATGGGTGCAATTTAAAAGCGGGACTGCTGGCAGCAGGTTGATTGATGCAGTTTTACCCCTTTCACTCAGAACAACCTTTTCCCCCTTCCTACTAGAAAGGCTTCAATGTGCCAGCATTCTTCTTGTGGCCCAATTAGAAATAAACAGCTAATTCTATTGATGCAAGCTAGAAGTTTTGGGTAATGTTATGATTTGTCAACTAAAGACTGAAGTCTTGTGAAGAATAGGAAGATCTGACTGCTGCAATTGGTTGCCATGCCTAGGAAACTCTTTTCCAGGCTAAAACTGTGCTGTGTTGTGCTCTGGAAAATGAGGGCAAACAGGCAACTGCTGTCCTATTTGATGGCACAACATTTTCATGAAGAGCCTCCTCAATACAACTGTACTGGAACAGGTAAAGCATATTGCACAGCAGCGTGCTGAATATAACTGGTAGCTGCAGAGAGGGCAATGTGAGAGAAATTTCAACCAACCAAAGAAGCTGAATATTACCAACAATAAGCAGAAAACTCCTCAGGACTCAAATCAAGCTTGATAGCACAAGCTTTAATATGGAAATAACATCAGAGGGACCCTTTATTGGATATTACCATGTGTTAGGCTTACAAGGGCTTAAAAAGTTTTATTGTAGATCTTTAGCAGAATTACCAACTTCAAACCAATGGCTACAGTTGCATCTCTTCCCAGACTATTACATTTTCTTGGATACAGATGTTAGAAAGGCAGTACCTTGTGCAAGGTAAAGTTGCATGAATTTGTTTAGCTCATCAGTTTAAAGTTCATAAGAAAAGAAGCAATTCTTGGCATGAATAAATCATGGAATACCGTTCAAAGGACTTTTAAGAATTACAATTGTCCTTTTGAAGAATTATTGTGCTATAAAAAATGTGATGACCAACAATATGAGTAGAAAAGTGAACATATTCAGTCTGCTAGAATTAGGACAATGGGTTTTCCCTTCAAAGGCTATTTGATTCTAGTATGAAAGTATTAGACTGCAAGAAGCAGCTGTCTATTTAAAATAACAGCTTGCCAATGATGTTGGCTAAAGTTCTTGTTGAGAATAGGAAGGTCTGACTGCTGTAAATCAGTCCCAGTAAATCAGCAGATTTCACTTGTATGAAGGAAACCCAGCAGAAGATATGGTTTAATTACCTACAGGTAGAGCTGCACATTTTTAATCAGTGGCTATTTATAACAGTACTATGGTGAGTGAAGATTAAAGTCCTTAGGCTTGAATTTCTACTTCTGCAGATTAGGAATTAGATCAGTCTGCTGTAATTAAAACAATCCACCAAAGAATCCAATTTTTACAAAAAGGACTAAGTGTTTTTTCCTCTATAATATCTCCCTCAGATGGAAAATTTTGCTATTCTTGGCTCCAGAGGATTGAGTTTACCTTTCCAAATTGGGATAGCTGCCCATAGTCCTCTAAAGCAGTGGTGCTTGCTCTGCTACACTCTTGCTGATGGGGAATGACATATACTGTGGTAATTCATCACATGCTAAAAAATACCTGAAATAGGCAAGATGCATCACACCATGGAACTGCACAATTCTTTTTGTTACATGTAAAGGAAGATGAATTGGACAGTATTTTAAATTCCTAAAGTAAGAGGACATATATAATATTTGAACTGTTTGTCATGGACTCACATTGACTATACAACTCCTTCCAGTATTTTATTCAATCACTCAGCTGAAACAGTCTCATTTTTACTTCCCGTTTTTACTTTCCCTGGCTCACTGGTTGTTCTTCCACAACCCTTCCATGCTCCAGCAGTCTTGGGAAGTCCTTTTTTTTTGTTGTATTGTCCATTCCTGCAATGATAGAGAAAACATTTGCTTTGTTTCTTGTTATTCAACTCCTGCTTTGCATTATATTGTTTATGATAATATCCTCACTTAGTTTCTTGGTGCTGGCTTTCCTTGAAATCAGATTCTGAGGATGACTAGCAGAAAAGAGGAGAACTTTATACTTTATGCAGATGGATATCAGAGTGAGGGAAACCAGGCAGATGATGTCTCATTTTGCACTTATATAATTAATATTCTTCCAGTTGCAATACTGGTCTTAAGAATTCTGTAAATTGTTGATATTTCCTTAAGGTGCAAACAGAACATATTTGCTAATCTGTGATGAGTGTTGGTGTAAGGGGCAAAAAACCTCTTTTGGAATAAATCACAATAATTTTGACAGGAGCAGCACTGTCTATACTGTTGAAGCTACAACTGTGATATAAGACTGAAATTCAAGTTTGATTGACAGTGAAAGCTATGGTGTATCTGGGCTCTGCCTGTATCCCTGCCCTGTGCAGTCAGTCCCCACTTCCTTCTTTGTGTAGTTTTCACACCAGGCTGGTTTGAGATAGACAGGCCAACAAGAGGCAAAGGAGTTTTTCACAGACACCTTCACAGCAGAGGAACAGAAAACATGGTAAAGGAGCTTGTGGAGAGTCCTGAATCACTCCCTACGCTGGGGGACCCCCACTGTGCTCAGGCTCCCTATTAGGCACGTTTCATATGCATTGATTAGTCATCTCAGTGGGAATATCTGTGACAGTCTACAGCAGGGATATCCCCAGGCTGTTCCTGCTGTGGAAGAAGGTTGTGAACAAGTTGTATGCAGATTTTAAATACCCAGTAGAAACTGTCCCTGCTTATACAGACAGAGTCACATAAAACAGTTTTCTACATGCAGCTGGAGATGACCAATAATAAATGGTCATGTGTATGTTGGAGGAACTGCATGGTGCCATAGGTGAGCTGGGTCATAACAATGATCCCGAGCTGTGATTTGGCACATCCTGTTTAATTCTGCTGGAGATGCCACACAGGCACTTGCAATGGAACCTCCTGTCAACACCTGGACAGCAAATGATCCATGTATTTGAGAGCTTCAGTTTACCATGGAATTACTACCCCATTCAAAAGACCGTAAGAAATTGAGCTTTTCTGTCAAGGAAAGAACCTTCTGTCAAGGTTCTGTCTGTGTGTGTCTGTCCAGGACAGGAGAGACACAATAAGACCCAGCCTAACTCTGTACCTTTGAGAAAATCAGCATAAAACATGATACAGGAAGAATCTTAGGATTTTTTTTTGTTTTTACCTCTTGAGATAGTTTTATCTGGTTGCAAAATGGTGATCTCCACAGATGAAGAATGGTCGAGATTTTAAGGTTTTACACAGAAGCAATTGGCAGTTGTCTTTTTTATCAAAATTATCTTTGTAATCTTGAGCACATTCTTCTCTTTCTTGGATAATGGGGGCTGGATAAGTATCATCAACAGAGAAGTATATCTGCAGGAAGAAGATTAATAGTACTTGAGGAATCTAATCTCTCAGACAAAAGCAAAACGAAGTCTTGTGACCAGAAGTTCAAATTAGAAATAAATTGTGGAATTATTGGAGAGTTTTTGGGCTGTCTCAAATGATATATGTGATTAACCAAGAAAAAATGTATATGGTTTTTTCTTCACAGAAAAAGGGAAGGAATATATTCTACTCTCATAAAAATTCAAACTACACTTATTTAGGTATTTGAGTGAAAGGCTTCTTTAATACTGGATTTTTCTAAAGCCCATATTGTAGCCAGCAGAATCTACCCACCACCTTAGGCATATTTTGTTAAAAATCCATCAAAAATGACGCAATGAAGTAAATTTTGTTGAAAGGTGCAAAAGGTGATTTAAATCCTTTTTTTCTTCACATATACTCCTGCTCAACAATTACGGTTAGGCCTAGGTATTACCTAAACACAACTGCCTTCCCACCAGCACTCTCTGGAGCATTACTTCAGACCTATTCTTACGCAAATTCTACCTTTTATAAGTTAGGCAGGAGAACTTTTGAGAATGGATCTTCATAACATACAGGAGTCTGTATCTGTGTTTTTAAAAGAGACAGCATAAACTAATAATCTTATTAAATTTAAATAAAAGACCATACATTCCTTGTTTATTCCTGTGTAAGCACAGTAATTCAAAGCAAGTAGCTTAGGAAATGAGGTGTATGGACAGAAACAGGATCATTGCTATATAAATGTAGATTTGGGCCATTTCACAAGCTGAACAGCCTGGCTTATGCAATCATAGGTAAAATAGCTACACATGTAAGTGTTTGCCATTATTAATAAATGCTTCACTTCCTGTTAACTCTAATTTTCATGCATCAAAATGTAGGAAGAATACAAATGAAGGTGGAATGTGACAATGCATACTGTGTTGAGGCTCAGCAATTAATTTGATACATAAGGTAAAAGAGGAGAAAAGAACGAGTCTTGCATGTTGAATATTTTCAATTTAAATCATAGAATTTTGCAGGCAGTTCATGCAGACATTGGCATTGGTTAGTGGGTCGCATGCATTAAATTCTTCTGACATCCAGAAGATGTTAGCCTGGGGTTTCTAATTCAAACAGAAAAAATGCCCATAAGGAGTCACATTCTGGACATATACACAATGTATATATATATATATATATATATGCATGTGGGAAGATAAGGTTACCTAAGGCCACTGTAATGTCCGGTGCATGGGAGGGAGACAACAGCATAGTTGGAAAAAATGAGTTACACAAATAGTCAATGTAAAATGAACTACACATGTAGTTAATAATTAATAATTATTAAATTATTTTCAATTTCTAGTCATGGAAATTTTAGAACACTTAATATTGGGTTACCTTTCCTTAGCTTGAAATTTACTCAAGGGGAAGGAATTCTTTTTGAATAAATATTTTTTTGCATTTTCTCTGTCTTACGTTTTGATGCTCTGTGGCTTCCTCTTCCATGGCCCCATAGATTTCATTTGCTGTGATACAGTGCTGGTTTGTGGAGGGCCAAGTTGTCAGAGGCTGGGCTGAAATTTTGTGAAAATACAGAGGAGAGGAGATGCAGAGAGCAGGAGTAACAGACTGTGAACTGGTATATTCTATAGCACATTGGCTTTGCTGAGAAGGCTTCAATCCAAGTACAATAATGAGTTTGGTGGCTGGGTTTTCATTTATGCAAAATCAACTTTCATCGTTCCAGAAGGCTAAAAGTGCCCTGAAGGGACTACAAATGTAATTTATGCCCAGTTAAAAACCTTAGAGCATGCAGGGTATTTTAAAAATGATATCTGTATACCTGGAGAATTTACCCATTGGTATATAACTGTTAATTTAATCCACAACTTCTCTGGACAGTGTCTTCCTGTGCCTCACCATCCCCACAGAAAATAGCTTCTTCCTAATACCTAATCTAAACTTACTCTCTTTGTGTGAAGCCATTCCTTCTTGTCCTATCATTGCATGCCTTTGTAAAAAGTCTCTCACCACCTTTCTTGATGGCTTCCTTTAGGTAGGCCACTGGAAGGTAGGTACTGGAAGACCACAGCTGGGTCACTCCGAAGCCTTCCTTTCTCCAAACTTAACAATACAAATTCTCTCAGTCGTCCCTCATGGGAGGGGGAGGCTTCATCCCTCTTACTGACTTGATGGCCTCCCTAGTGGATTCACTCCAGCAGGTCCATGATCTTCCTGTGCTGAGACCCCAGAGCTAGATGTAGGGTCTCACCAGAGGTTCTCTGACTCAAAACCAGAGCAGAGCAGAGGGGCAGGATCGTCTCCCTCCCCTGCTGCCCATGCTGCTTTGGCTGCAGGTGAGGACACAACTAGCAGTCTGTTGGCCGCTACCTTCTAGATGCGACAGTGCAGCCAATTCCTTATTCACCTGATAGTCCTCTCAGCATATCCATCCCTACTCAATTGTCCTAGGTAAACTAGATGACCCAAAAAAAAAAAAAAAATGTATCTTCCATATTTTCTCCACATCAATCCCCACAGTGTGACCCTCTCTCCACGAGTTTTCCAGTGCAGTGTGGTCAGCTGGGCAAGAGAGGAGATTCTACCCCTCTGCTCTGCTCTGCTCTGCTGAGACCCCACCTGGAACCCTGCATCCAGCTCTGGGGTCCCAGCACAGGAAAGACATGCACCTGCTGGAGTGAGTCCAGAGGAAGCCACCAAATCAACCAGAGGGATGAAGCACCTCTCCTACCAGGAACAACTAATCTCTCCTTATTGGTGGAAGTGCAGTGGTTACTGCAGATCAGTTACTTAAGGGAAAGTAACTGATCTTTGAGTTTCTAACCTGTTTTTTGTTGCAAACCAAGGCATAAATTTAGAGAGAAGGATGTTGTGGAGGACCGTGTCAAAGTCCTGATAAATGACATTTGCTGCTCTTCCCTTGTCCACTAGTGGAGTCACTCCATCACAGAAGGTCTGCAGGTTGGTCAGGCAGGACTTGCCCTTGGTAAAGCCATGCTGGCTGTCCCAAATCCCATCCCTGTCCTCCATATGCCTTAGCTCAGCTTCCAGCAGGATCTTCGCAGGCACGGAGGTGAGGCTCCCAGGTCAGTTGTTCTAGGGGTCCTCCTTTCTACCCTTTTTAAGATGAGTACAGTGTTTTCCCTTTTCCAGTCACCTGGGACTTCACCTGACAGCCACAACTTTTCAAATGTCATGTATTTGTACAATTGCTACCATAATCAAAGTTTAAATTGCTTCAAATTATAACAAAATTCAGTATAAATTACAATATATTTAGCATGTATATTGGAAAGCGCATTGTTAAGCCTTTACTATCAAAGCAGTACATTTTTCTCTTAGGATTTAGAAATGTGCAGATATTTCTATATTCTATTCTTAATAAAAATGTGGTTTTTTTAAAATAATTTTTGATAAATAATTTTTCATTGACATTTAAGCAAATTGAAACAATATATTTTGTTATAACTTTAAAATTTCACTACAAATAAAGCATCATTTCATTGTGGAAAACAAAGCTCTCACCTCAAAGAAACCCAAGAATAGCATAAAAAACTAATGTCAATTATAAATACTCCAAAGCAATATTATAAATTCAAAAGGAGTTTGTCAAATATTTCAGTTAGTTTGTACAGAGTTTCATGCAGAGTTTAGCAGCATCATCATGGCTCCTTGGGCAGGTGGAAATTCTTCCATGGTCTCACCAGGTCAGAGGTGTTTTTTTGATTATCAGTTTTTACCACAAATTACCACTTTCTATTAGGGTGCCAGACAATCAGTTTCCTTGTCCTCTCTGAGCACATGCATGTTTGCAAACACATCCATTCATCACCTTATCTGTATGTGAGATTAATAAAAGTTTAGGGTAGTTGCTTTGTGGTAGTGCCTCATGAAGTGTTACTTACAACTAGAGTCTGTCCCAAAGAACAAAAAAAGTCTGCATTTGGGACTTCTAATTCTAGCATAAAAGGTGAATTCATTCTAGTTTTCTTAAGAATAGTAACAGCCAACCATTCTGTTTTAAACTGAAATTAAGTGAAACATGAAGTGGTTTCTCCCTCTCTTCCCAAGATCTCAGACCTTAAGTTCAGTAGATACAAGAAACAGGAAGGAAAATAATTTGGAATGAATAAAAAATGAGTTCTTTTCCTGAGATTTCAACAATCACACAGAGATTGACTTCAGCTTATTAAAATGCATTGCCACAGACTCAGCAGGCTGCATCTTATTTTTGTGTCTCATTCACTCTTCAAAGCATGGTTTCTGGTGTTTGCTATTTTGAGATGAGCTGTTATATGCAGGTCTGTGGTGCTAAACCCTATAAGCACTGTCTGATGCAAACAATTTCCCCCACCAAAAGTCCATTTGGCCTGACTAAAGATAAGATATCAGTATCTCAGGGTATATTTACTCCCAAGATATGTTGCTATTTAATTAAATCTTTTTCATTTCTTTCACATGTGAAATATGAGCTTCCTGATATTAAAAAGGGGAGATAGCAGAGAGAGAGAGAAAGCATTTTCCTGTAATTACAGGGCATAAACCCTGTCAGAGAAAAGACACAGAACCCATCATTATATCACTTTTTCTTTCTTTTTTGCAGTCTTTTTCTTCTCTTGCTTATAGCTATCAAACATCGTGGACATATTTTTTCTACCTGCATAGTATTCAAGTGAAATCTGTGTCCCAGAAGACAGGTTTAAATAACTCAGGAGGCACATCATGTTGAGCGAGGGATAGCAAGTGGGATAAGTTTGTCAATGTATATAAAGTAAGGCCTAAGTATTGGTCTTGCTGGATAGATAAAGGTCAGCTGTACAACATCTGATGCCAAACCTCCTGTGTGCTGGCAGTTGGGAACAAGGTGTGTGTTTAGGTGACTTTGAGCCCGGACATGGGATGTTCCTATCAAAGACATCCTTATATGCTAGTTTGAACATCCCTTTATTTGAACTTCATCCTGCTCAGCCTCCAAGACTTTTCTTTCAATAGGATTGTGAGAGATTTTTAAAACTCAGTGGCCTTTATTTCAGGCTAATTTGGGTGGGAATGCGCATGTTCAATACTCTTGAAGTAGTTGCTGACAAAACATATGCATGTGGGTGGAAGACTAGGAGAAGAGATATTCCACTTGAATAACAAACCAGATATGCCATCCTTTGCATTACATGTTTAATAACTTTTTTGATGAATGGAAGAGTGTACATACGAAACGGATTTTTCTTCAAGGAGTATAAAAACCTGCAGACAATTTTTCTGGCTTTCTAAAATCTGTTTTTAATGGGAAATAGAAATTCTGGAATTAGAAATTCAAATTGTAAAGAACATATTGTGATTTTGCAGACCTTTTGTCCATGACATCTTCTGTAATTTCACATAAGCTTACAGTGATCTGCAGCATAAGTCTGTAGGAAGATTTTCTGAAATGTTACATAGACTTAAATGACTATTTACTTGTTGCTTCAAGAAAGGTACATCTGTCCAGGTATGCATATGCATTACGTTAAGGTATGAACCCATTTAAATACTCTTAGCATGCTTATTTTTCTTAGTGATCTGTACTTTATCTTCTTATCAATTGTTTTGTCTTCCCTGAAGGTGACGGGAAAATAGATTTACCAGACATCCTGGCCCTGAGATTTACGAGCCTCAGTGCTGTAAAACAGGTTTCCAGGGTCCCATTGGATGTGGTAATTACTTTTCAAGGGGGTCTGACCTAGGAAGGAGTTGAATGAGGTACCTGCTTCAATACTAGGAGGCTGTGCTGTGTGGTGAAGATCTGTACCAGCCACCCTCGCAGGGCTGGCAGCTCCCAGGCCATCTTAACACTCTCTGGGTGCCTTTTCCTGGCATGCATGTTGCAGCTTGGTGCATGCTGACAGCATGAAGCATGCCAGGCTGCCATGCACATACACGTCCTTAGCAAGCTGGAAACTTCTGTAAAATATAGTTAACCTGTTTTATCATTTTCCGTCATTTGTGTTGAGTGCTTCATGATCCCCTTAAAGTAAGGATTCCCGCTGTACTTAACATGGGTTGTTCTTACAATTGTTACTTGTCTGTCAGTAGGACAGACAAGTGAAAGGGGAGAAAATGTCTGTACACATGAAAAGTTTTGATTTAGAGAGATTCATCCACCTGTCCAAAGCACAAACCTGTCCCTGATATTGCTTTCAGCCTGATGGCTTTTACTTGTGGTGGGCATGTCCTGAATCCTACAGAACCAGTGGGTCTCAGTACCCAAACCAGCTAAATCTGGATTTCTCTCCTACCAAAATATAACCAACTTCACAGTGCTACACTGTGAACTCGATCTGTGTAAATAAAATTTACTTAGGTATCTATACGTGCAGTATTAGGTACAGACACATATAGTGATTACAGTGAGTATTTAGAAACCTAAACTGTTCTGGTCACAGAGTGGAAAATTTATCATAATATAAGTCTTGGAACATGCCAGACTTGATATTTTCAGGAGGACTTCTAAGTGCTAAGAAACTTTCTAAATTCAGTGGATTTTTTCTGCCACTCAGCTGCTTAGACCCTGAATTACTGGCTCTTTCTGGCCTGTTCTTTTAGATATTTTCCTCTTGTCCTGTCATTCTTTGACATCCATAAAAAGGGAAGTCTATGTCTAAACCAGTGATTATACATTAAAAAGGAATCATGGCCTGTCAAGAAAATGACATTCTCTTTTCCTTATCCTGTTTTATATTATGAAAGGGGTTTTTTTCAGCCCTATTTCACATATTAGTTTCTTTACTATATTGAATGATTTTTTGCATTTAGTGGTTTTCAGCTGAAGATCATATAGCGCTTTGGAAGCATATAGAAATTCATACCTGTTATGTAACATCTGAGACAAATGGGCTGGAAATAATTTAAGCCAAGAGCAGGGGCAAATTGCCAAGGATTTTGTACAGTAGCAGAAGGGATTTGATTGAAGGGTATTCAGAAATGCATGAGCTATTTTTGACAAAAGAATTCAGGCAGCTGGTTTGAAGCATCCAGGTTTGAGTAATGAAGGTGTTATCCTGGCACCATCCTTTGCTGTCCCCTTCCTTGAGTTCCTCATGTGCACCTTCATCTCTCAAAACAAGAAACTGATGATTCCTGACCTTTCCAAGCTCGACTATAACTCCCGGGCTGTTGATATGAGGCAAGAAGGTCAAGCATGCATCCTGCACTTTGAACAATGGTGTCAGTCAATGTGAAATGGTTCTGTCAGAGCAGGTATTTCATTGTCCTTTATGAATTAAAAAAAAAAAAAGTGCTTTTCCTTCCTCTCTTTCCATTTGACAGCTAAACTTTTGACTATGCATCAAAGGTAGCTTTGTGATCCTGTTAGCACTGTTTTAAGTGATTAGTTTCCAACTAAACACAGGAGCCATTCTGGTATTGAGCTGCATAATGCATGCAAAAGAAGGCTCAATGCCATGTTTTTCCTATAGAAAAGTGGAGCCTGTGAGAGAAAATGGGTATACACCCCAGGTGTTGCATGGTTGATGAATGTTCAGGTGTATTCATCAGGATCTTAAGAGCCTGAAGAGGAGGTCTGGACAGGCTCCTAATTGCACTGTTGAAAGTAATGATGAATCAACTAGGTTACAGTCACTTTCTCATGGCTGTAAATGCAGCCAGGGCCCCTGAGATCTCATCCAGGGTTTTGCCTCAGTTTTAAGATCCAGTGGTTAAAAATTTTAGAGAGATGCCTCTGCCTGAATTAAGGTGCAAATGAGGCCATATACCAAAGTCAATAGTATGCATTTTATTTAACAGTAAATGTGAGTAAGAGAGATAGGGAGAGACAGACAGAGAGAGAGAGGGAGAGAGAAAGAGAGAAAGAAATAGAAAAAGAGGTGAGGAGGGAAAGTGACAGAGACAGATTAAGTAGAAAATATCACCACTCAGTGGATCCTGATGACATCCCGTTGATCCTCTCCATCTGGTCTTCTTGGTGGTAAGGGTTCCACAAAACAGAGAGCTCAATGGATTAATATACATTTGGCCAGGTGGGAATGCCCAGGTACTTTCCCTGGATAGGGCAAGTTTGACACTGTCTCTTGCAAATACTCTGTATCTGTTGCACCACTTTGCATCACATGCAGTTGCCTGGTGCAAAGCCTCAGGAATGAGTCTTGGGGGTCTTCATGGGTTATGACATCTCCTCAGCTGCCCCTCATGTGAATGTCCCATGGATGTGGCCTTCATGAGGTGTGGGGGTGTTTACAACAAGTGTTTACAACTGAGCCAGCCTGTGTAAGGGAGGATGGGTGTCCACTGCTTCTGACCAGGTGTTGTGCCACACACCCAAAGCCTCCTCCTTCCCCACCTTGGCTGGGAGGAGTGTGTGCAAACCTGGCCTCAGCAGATGGGCCTGTGGGCTATCTGCTTCTCCACCCTGAAACCAGACAGACCTGATTTGTAGGAGAGCTGCTGGGTTTGACTTGCTTGTGGATATATTCTCCCTCAGTCTTGTTCACTTTCTTTCTAGACTTGAGATAATTGGACAATAGTGTCACCTTTGCCTTACCTCAAGTTCCCTTAGGTGGCTTAACTCACCAAATCCTCCTCAGGAGGCATATTCAGGGAAGGGTGGGCTTGCAGCTTCTTCACAGACTTTTGCCATAATGGGCAAAAAGTCCTTCATAACAATGTTTAAGCCATTAGTCATAACAATTCAGTCTCTGACACCATCGCTTTTAATGTTGGTGATGACCTTCAAAAAAGGACAAAATGCAGGGACACAAATATATTTAAAAAATTGTTCTTCTAAACACCTATGCAAATATAGAAATGATTTTCTTAATATCAGAGTGTCTTTTTTGCCTTTGTCCTGCTCATCCAGGACAGGGTTAATAACAGCCTGTAAATGCAAGAGTGTGGTTCTTTTACTGGTATAGAAAGTATGTTATGACTTTCTTTCACTGGATTTTTTTTTAGTATCTTAATTACAGTAAATTAAAATAATTATAGTGAAATTATATGAACCCTAAAACTCCCTTTATGCTGCTTTTTAGAATGATAATGAATGTTAATGTAAGTCATCAATATAGTCTTACTACTGTTTAGTTCTTATAGACAACTTCCATGTCGCAGTTGTGTTATAGATAGAATTCTGTGCATTCAGCATAAAGAACAATATAATGTAATATTGGAGCCAAGAACAGAATATTAATTAAGCTTTTGGTGAACCATATTGCAGATAAAAATTAGCAATAAGCAATATCCTAATAACAAGCATACATGTTAACATAAAGTGAAATAGCATTCTGTAAAACTTCTCACACATGAAGGTATAGGTTGTTACTCACAGGTTAGTAAAGCAAAATAAACTAAAGGAAAACGGAGTGCCTTCAAAGTATAATGATGATACAAAGGAGCTGCACATTGCAAAAGTTGTAATAGAAGTTTTCTTGGCATTTTCTGTTTAGGATTTTACTTCTTTCAACAAAAAGCATACATACACCACCACCACACTCTCTGGAATAGTCTTTTCCAGCTTCATCACTGGATCACTATTGCTGCTGAATGCCCTCTAGCATTATGTAATATGACTAACAACCTGAAAACAATTTTTTATCTCATCCTTTCCTGAAGGAGAGTAATTGTGTTTATAATACTGTTATATTTGTAAGATTTCCTCTCTCACACTCACTATTAGCATACCCATTTTTCTGAATGTTCATGTTAAAAGAGTTGTGTCATTTTGCTACTGGAGCAGAATATGGAAGGTTGTGTGGTAACTCTGCTGCTATTTGTAGAAGATATTGGCATGTCTTTTATCCCTGATTTAAAGAGAGTTGTTTCTCTTTGAAATGTCCATCCTTATGCCCAAGAGGGAAATAACTAAAATAAAAATACGAAAGGGGAATTGTAATAACCCCTTATAAAGGATTAAGGGAAAATAAAGAAACCCAGGAAACTGTTTTTTCTTCCCCCAGGGCATTTCAGTAATTGTCCCTGAAGAACAGAGGGATGTGTCTGTGTCAGGGAAACCTTAATGTAGTCTCTCAGATGTCATCAAAAATTGGAGGAACACTACCCAAATTCTTGCATGCTGACCATTAAACTGATCACCTAAAACCTTGAGTATGAATTGAAGCATCCCAGAAATTACTAAACATCATAAGTTGCTTGTAGCCTCATAAGAAGGGAAAAAAAAAAACAACGAGAAACTCTCTTACAGTAACAAAAGCCCCCTTCCACTCTCAAAATTTTCCTTTTCATGCATTATCATGAACACAGCAGCAAGGAGACATCCAAATCTGTGATGGTATGTTTAAATCCAGTTACGTGAAATGTCTTAACCTCATTCCATAAGTTTTGCTGCCAACTAAATCACAGGTGGGTTCCAAAACTAGACAATCACATGATAATGAAAATACGTCTGGTAAAAAAAGAAAAGGAGGGGCAATGTAAGCTAAACTCCTTTGTAGAATAAGCCTGTTGCTAACTGACTGGGCTTAGCAAGAAAAATGGCATTTGAACTATTGTTATTTTATATAGGGTATGGACAATTTTTTTCAGTCATCTGTTATTTGGACTGCTGTGGGGAAAATGTATGAATGAATGGATGATCACTATATCTCCATAGCTGATATGGTTTGTTATTTTATGTGCAAGTGAAAATAATTCTAAATTTAAGCTGGAGTCTGAGTTAAGACAGTATCTTAGTATCATATTATAGATGAATTTAAACTTTCTTGGATTTGTGATAACATTTGTTAACTCAGTTGATGTAAAATTTTGCTGGAAAGCTCATGTACAATCTAGTTGCAAAGTATGAAGAGGTCCATGGATTTGCAAGGTTAAAAATACTTTTTCCTCTGCATGTTGGATAAATGTGAGAGGTCTTTCTTTTAACTATGTGAAATATTGCTGGAAATGCACTCAACTTTGAGAACACACTTTTCAGTTGGTAGCTGAGGGACAGAAGGTTAACTACAGAGTTGGTTTCTGAGCCAATGCCCAGAAGAGTATGAGCTCTAACACGACATGTTAGAACAATGAGAAATATTGCAAGCCTTGCAGACTATAGCAGTGAGGATTTGTAGATTTGGTTTATGTTTTTGAACAGCTGCCTGACATGCTTAGGCTTCAGACAGTAAATGTTATCGTGGCAGAAGATCCAAGAAAGAATGGCAAAGGTTGGTCTGCTCTAAATTGAATCTGTGACTACTTGAGCCAGGATTTTGAGACATTTTTGTTAACTGCTCTGAAGACTCTTGTCAGTCAGGAGCTAATAAGGGTATATAGAACTATCGTGTCCTCAAATGGGAAATCTCAGTATGGCAGTTCAAATCAATTTTGGGGCCATCTAAAGACCATATGGATACTTTATGTACTATAGCAGATGGTAATTATGATTGGCATCACTCTTGCCCTTTAAACAACATCAAAAAAATGACTGCTGTCCTTATTCCCTGCTCATTCACAGAACATCTGCTCAAATAAAATATGCTTTTACTTCAGTTACAATGCTACTTTTACCATCATAGACTATTTTCTATTAGTCAATCAGTGCTACAACCCTTAAAGAAAAAAGTCATAAAGACATAAAACTACAATCCATTCAGTGATTACTGGCATTTAAAATAAGTCTATTCTCACTATGTACTTTTGGTGTCAGATCTCACTACCCGAAGACACTGCCAAGCATGGGAAGACATAGTGTGTGACCTGTGGGTGCAAAGAAGGCACCTCATTGTGGGAGTCCTACCATAAAGTATCTGTGGGCTTTATGCTGCTATTCAAGGATAAAATTAGGTCTAAAAGCTCAAAAAGAATAGGAGAAATAGGAGAGGCTGGAGTATGTGCAGCACAGTGTTCCACCAGTGCATATACCTCTGGTCAACCACAAGTCATGAGGAGGTGAGCTGTGCACACTTTTGCTCACTTGTGTGGGTTTAGTAGTATACTGTTGTGGGATTAGACTGCATATTTATTGTCATTAGCTATTGTTTAAACAGAACTACAAAGGGAGATTTTCTCAAAGCAGTAGGTCTGTGGCATGAATGCTGATGTTACACATTCTTGTCTGTATTCTTCATCCTGCCTGTGTGTTTAGGCTGGGCACCAGTGTCTGGGCTGGCTTTTGCAAACGCTGCCTGGGTTTTATCAGGATGAGGGAGAGCTGGTGCAGGAGGGTGTGCAAAGCCAATGCAACGAAATGTCATGTGTGTGGACATGAACTTGTAGCCAGAATTACTGTCCAGCAAGTGCTGGTGATGTGGTAAGAGGAGGCTGTTTACACATGCTGCTTCCTGAGACTATGTTTCTGTCGCTATTTCCAAAGCTGACCTATGTACCCCTTGGTGTCCAAAATGATCAATGCTATGAGTAATTATATTTTCCAGGCACATTGGTTTTCCTGGCTAATTATGTCTTATAGCCTGATTTGATCCTTAGCCAATCCTGTCTGAGATGCCCTACTGTGCAGTGTTTGTAAACCATGAATAGGTCTATAAGTATTGATGTCTGCTCAGCTGTAAAAATTACTTGGGCTATGCTCCTTCCTGAGCTCCCGTTTTTGTCTTCTGATGGATGAAAAGAAGAGGAGAATTTAAAACTGAGTTCTATTTTGCTGCAGAGAACAATATACCATGAAGGGGTATCATCAGTTCTGACTTCATGCTGGCTGCCTGGAGTGTGATTGATCACTAGGAAATGAAGGTATCATCCCTACACCTGCTAAGATGCTATGTCTGAGAAATGCCCAGATTAAAGCACCAGCCCCACCCCAGCCCAGCTTCTTTTCCATCCCCTACTGCTTTTTCCATAGGGCTTTATGATTCAAGAATATAAGTTTAAGCAGATTCAGTGACCTAACTGTGCAATAGGAAAAGATAAGATAATGTATAAAAACAAACACCCCCAAAACAATAACAACAAAAACCCCAACAGATCAACAGTGTTTGTAAATGTTTCCTACACTTGTTTCCACTAGGAGGATGCTTTCTGTTCCCTCTCTGTTTTACCAAGCTGGGCCAAAAGGATGTCTATAGAGAACAGTCAATCATAGAGATGAAGAATAACCACTTTATTTTTAATCAAATAATGGAATCTGCTTGCAGCAACAAATTAAGCAGATATTTCCCACAGCAGCATCTTGCAGCTGCTCCTCCAAATATGCTGATTTTTATTCCTCTGTTAAGAATATAAGAGGAACAAGAACTAAAATAAGGAACGGGATTTGTCTAACTTTTCACTTAAAAGTGAACTTCGCAGACTAAAAGTGGAGAGGGATGCAACTGCTAGATGATAACTGGTCATTTGTCTCCTTTAAAATAAACACTTCACAAATATTTAAGATTCACTTAAATTTAAAATGAATTAAAATTTGTGGTTAAAAATCATGTGGAAAAATCCTCACAGTGCACAGCCATCTGCCTGTTCCTGAAGTCTCCAGTTTATTAAAAAAATTTCAGACTTGTTTCCTAAATTAATTAACCTCATGTGATCACTTAACATACATGTTCATATGCATATGCATATACACCTCTGGCTGATAGTGCTTTAAAATTCATTGGCCAAATCTAAATAAATTAAAACAATGACTAAGGAAGCAGAGTAATTAATTCCCCAAAACACACTCTGAGAATAAGTGCTTGGAGTAGAAAAGGGGATCAGTAATCATCAAGGGGAGATAACAGTGGTTTCTAGCTTTTTTCCAAGCATGCACCAAAAAGTGTGCAAGAAAAAGGGCTTTGACTGTGAGTTGGTTTTTTGGTGTTTGCACGTTGTTGGATAGAAAAGGACTATTTTCAAAATTATATTAAAATATCATTGTCAAATGTTTTTAAATACTTAAATGAATTTTACAGTCTAGACTCTTGCCACTGAGGAGACTACTGACAGATGCATTTGGATTTACTTAATGGGGCAGATATATTTTATGATATGTCATTAATTCTTGTTTCCAGCTGCCCAGACTGGGAACCTGATGGCAAATATTATGTCTTTTGCCTTCCCTGTGCATTCTAGTTTGCTTTTTCATGAAATTGTGTCAGGCAACAGATGATGGTTCTTGTCTAGGTCATATTCTGGTGTAGAAGAGGGATGTAGTCTGAGTTTGGATCAGGGTCAGGAGCAACACTGCTTCAAGTAGTATGTACCTGACCATTTGTGTAAGTGTGGGCAGTGATGTACAAACTGCCAAAAGCTGACCTGGTTTTGCAAAAAATGGACCATAAGTTCCTGAAGCCTTTAAATAAAATTTTAAGCTTTAGCTTTAGTCTGAGATAAATATAAGCCAAAACTCTTCTCTTAACTAGAGGTATTTGGCTGTTTTGGGACGTTGGACACTATTAAACACAATGTATCACACATAACCTATTAATTTTCTACCTCCTATTTGCCAAAGCCCTTCTGAAAATCCATAGTATCAGTTAATTCTTAAGAGTCTTTAATCTTTGTATAGTCTATGTAGAGACCCCAATTACTTATAAATAATTTTTAGCTGTATATTTTTACTAGGTCTCATCCTTCAGAAAGCAGTCTCCATTTTGAAATTAAAAAAAATATTATTAATATTATTAAATTTTATTTCCATGGTTACAGTAAAACTAGTCAGGTTTTTGGTTTTGTTTTGTTTTAATGAATTAATTAATTTCATGTATAAAGATTATTTTACGCTAAACTACTGGACTTACGTTTTATCAGAAATTTTATATATTAAATAAATTAACACCACCTTCAGGCCCCAGAAATGTTGTACAAATCATTAAACTAGACAGTGGTCTCTTAGTGGATCAAAACCTGTGTTGTCCTGACTAAGGCAGGTTTTCTCATGCCTCTGCCTGAACCCAGCTAGAGACATCAGAAAACAGAATTTGTTCTATTACTTGAGGGCATTTGCTTTGCAGCAATGTCCAGGAGGTATTCCTGGGATGTGACAGTCCGGCATGTCAGACTAAGACACCACAAAAACCATGCAGTGCCTGATCTATAGAATCCAAAGACCAGAACAGCATACTGCAAAGGGCTGTTCTCTTCTTCTGGTGCTTGGATGGGCCCATGGACTTGAGCACTGAGGGAAAAAAAGGAGTCACTTCCACAGAGAAAAAAGATTTCCTATTGTTACAATGTGGATAAAAATGCTGAGTAAGAAAGTGGGGTGTTTCTTCATATTTGGCAGAAACCTGAGTGCTTTGGCAGCTTGAACCAGTCAGGGAGAGTATTACTACATGTTGTCACAGAAAGGGTTATATGTGAGCGAAGAGGGACAAGGAAGGAATTATCTCCTCCATCACACTTTTCCCCCCCCATCTCTCACAGCCAGCAGTGGTATAGCCAAGAAATCTCCCTTTCAGTCCTCAGGTGTTGCAAAGTCTTCTCACTGAAAGTGTGGAAGCTGACAAGAAGGAGGTTTTCATGCTTACATTGAAGCAAAATAGCAGCATTGCTAATAAGAACAAACAAAAAGATTTCCCTCAACCAAAAAATTGAAACTTAGACTTGAAATAGCAAAAGACGAATTCAAGCAGATGAAAAGCATTAAACACAGGGGTTTCAGTGATCGTGAGAGATGACATCAAGTGGTCTGCATCAAGGGGAGTACTCATTTTGGAAGACAGATGTGGGGATGATGATATTTAAATCTTCACATTTCCCTGGTACCTCTCCAGATAAAGAGAAGGTGAGAACTATGAAGGCAGCCATTGATGGTTTGCCAGAGGCATGACACAGAGAATAAGCAACAAGAAAGCAGAAGGCATGATGCTTAGAAAGGGTTTTTTTAACCCCTGTCCTTCACTGTGATCTCTTTTTCAGAAGAAAAATGGTTGGTTTTGTGGGAAAATTTTGCTTCCTATCATCTAATATGTTTAAGTTGTGTATGGCAGACATGAACCAAAGAGTGAAACTCTAGGCACAATTACAGATGCAGGGTGTCATCCCTGTCAGATTGTGCAGTAGGACCTTTCCACAGCACAGATTTCCCATGCAGCTCTTCCTCTCCACCTCTGCTCCCCACCCTCTGCACTTTCTCAAGTGCACATTTTGAGAAAGAGCTGGGAACGCATGAGGAGGAAAAAGTGTTTCTCACCAATCTGCTGGCAGGATGCACACACCCAGTATGTCTATGAATGAGCAGAACAGCATCTTAAAACTCCAGTTTCCTTGCATGGGGTGCAGACAGATACTCATTGGGACCTTCTCCTGTATTTGCATTATCATATTTCTATGAGTCCCAAAATGTTTATCCTGTAGTCAGCTGGGACTTTTTCTTACTCCAAGGTTTTTGTGTTTCAGTGGTTAGAAATATGCTTTTTAGGAAAAGAGGGAAACTTTTGGCAGTAAACCATCTCACAATTTATTTTGAAGGAGATCAATAATGCTACATACAATTGGAAAGCAGTTTTTCTCTAAGAATGCTTTTTTCTCTGTGGTTTTGCCTTGGAAAAAAGTAAAAGATTAGCTTGGAATCACCATTTCCACTAACACTCCCAAATCCTTACCTTTTTAGGAAGGATTTTAGAATTATCTGGCAGTACTCTGTGAGCTACTTAGAAAATATTGTATTGATAGTAAATTACGGTTTGTGAGGAAAGCCCGTACAAGATAAATCCTTCTTTAATGACTCATATCACAATGCATTTCTTTTTCACTAAGTCATACATAGTCAAGTAGAGTTATTGGGTTCTTATATCTCTAACTTTTCATGTATCACTGTGAGGGTGGCCATGAAAAAGGAGACTGTTCATTATCCAACTGCCCACTTGTTTAAGCAGGTCTCTTTCCATGTTGATATGGCAAAGATCATCTGTCTGGATAAAGCACTCAAAAAATAACTCTCCTCTGATTTTGAACTCATATACTCACTTTTGCCACCTTAGCTAAAACTGAGAGTGTGTTATAGTTATATAATGTAAGGCTGAGTTTATTCAGAAATTTCCTTGTCTGTAGATGTTTTAAAGTTGTATCTTAATACTTCAAGCATAATTTTTTTCACAATCTGCACTTTATTAACTGGTTGTACAAACATTCTAATAGCACAAATAAATATGTTAATATTGTTGTATAATAGTTTCTCTTATATCAGCTGTAACTTATATTTTTTATACTTAAAAAATGGATCTAGAAGAAGCATAGAGGAATATAGAAGAGTACAACACATTCTAAGTCTAGACCCATAATAATTTCTGACATTTTACTGACTTGATCATTAATTATGCCCAGACTGTTCTTTCTTTGGAAATATATATCCATGTGCTGATTTATAGCTTCTATAGGTGGTTAATCTTTGCCTCGTAGTTACATCTTGACCATATATTTCAAAAGTGACAGCTTTCTCCCCAGATTCCTAAGATGTTTCAGAAATTTCACTGTAAAATCAGCAGCTGAGAAAATTTCATAATAAATCTTTCAATTGTATTTTATATGTTTTCTGCATCCCTGCAATGAATTATGTTACCCTGAGACCTTAGGTGCAATGAATCTGATTAGCATTCTATCCAATAAATAAAATGGTAGACTATCAGCTAACTACAAATTGCTCAAAATATTCTACTGGAAGCACACTTCACTCCATTTTTTTTTAACCATCACAATTCTGATGGTGATAACATTACTACCTTTGTACCAAATCTATTAAAAGTAAATGAATAGCATAATAATTCTTAACACTTGACCTAATTCCTTTTGGGGCAAGCTTAAAGGATAAAAAAATTAACCTTTTATTTTTTTTGTCTCCTTGTCTTACTCCAGTGGAAATGTGTTTTGTTTCCTGTTTGTCTTTCAGGGCAGACTTTGCTCTCCAAAGCTGGATTAATGGCTCTGAATGCATCCTAATGAATGAGATTTTCTGCAACCATTTATCACTGCGCTATCTGAATCTTTCGCCAATATTAATTAATCTATCCATTATTTATGGATTGTGTTAAGAGCTGCAAAGACTGAAAGCCAATGCTAAAATTTCCTCTCTCCACTGTCTTCCATAATGATGAATCTAGTTCAGGAGGGGACTGAGAGATCAGATGGTAAAATTGTGAGTTTTTTTATTTCTGGAGAAAGCATGGGAGATAAGTTATACTCTCCCTCTCCTCTGGGAACTGGCAAGGGAAAGTAGTGGACAGAGTAAAAGAAGTAACAGGAAATTGGGACACAGAAAATCAGGAAAGACAGGTCAGGAGGATAAGAACATAGTGAATGGAATAGGAGTAATTTTTGGGTTTATGCTTGGTAATTTTATGCTTTCAGAGTAGAAAGGAGGGTAGAACTTCATACAATTAGATCTGCATCCCACAGACACTTCCCCCCAGTTTTTCACTGGAAAAATATTGAAACCTTCTAAGATACCTTTTTCCCCCCTTATTAAAGCTTTGATTATGTCTAATCAAGGAGATTTGAAGTTTAAGAGACTAGACTATCTCCTTGAGGAAAGGACATGCAGGTCTTATTCCCTTCTCTTGCTTTGTTTTCATTCATCTCATGTAGAAAGCAAATGGCTCACTTTTTCTCATAAATTTCATCCTCACAGACATTTTAGTCAAAATTTGTATTTCTGTTAAAGTATTGCTTAAATAAACTGCATTTTTTCTAAGGAAAGTTTTGTTGTTTCCAAAACAATTGTACTAGAATGGGTCTGAAAATTTAAGTACCACGCAGTCCATGACTTTGTGCTTTTCCCAGAAGAAAAGCAAGTAGAAAGCCTAAAAAGAACAGACTATTTGGGTCCACTAGACTAGAGCTACTTAGCTATTTTTTTATTTTGTATCGTAGCATGGCCACATTTCTAGTGCACCATCTGCTCTTTCAGAAGCTGAGCTCTCTTTTTTATGCCACACCTGTGAATTCAATCATGTTTTGATCATTAACTGTGATAGGAACACAAATGGTTGTCTTTGAACTTTTATATTATCATCTGCTTTTACAACTTTATTATTATTTCAAAATTTCTATTTGCAATGTGTGCTTTAAAACTCTTAGAAAACACTGGAATTTTTTTCTGACTGAGAAGCCATTCTAAAACTGGGGTTTTAGAAGTATTAGAACAGTTCAATTAAAGTGTTTCCTTTGACATTGGGGAACACTGTCACAGCATGATGGAATGGGGCAGGTTGGAAGGGACCACAGTAGGTCATCTGGTCCAAACTCTCTGCTCCTAGAGCACATGGCACAGGATTACATCCAGATAGTTCTTGAATATTTCCAGTGATGGAGACTCCACAACCTCCCTGGACAACCTGTCCCACTTCCTGGTCATCTGCACAGTAAAGAAATTCTTCCTTATATTCAGGAGGAACTTCTGTGCATCTGTTTCTGCCATTTGCCCCCTTGTTTGTATGGTAGTAACCAAATATATTTGTCTTTAATCAGCTTAGTCTCCCACTGGAAATTACACCGTTGTTGAAAGAACTTAATAAGTATGTAAGGAACCCTATTCTTTCTCTTTTACAGACTTCATAAAAAAGCAAAGGAACAAATCCCAAAATTATGTGCTGGAATAGCCATTACTAGCACCCAGGGTCTTTTCTGAAACTTTTATAGATTAGATTTCTTCCTGGCAGATGAACAAAACTGGATATTAACAATTCATGTCACCTACCCTTATGTTTCTCAATAGCTCCTCTATTCATACTTAACATGCAGAAGGTATATATTGTCTGAAGAGGAAAGCCAACATTAGAGGGAAATATAATGTCTTTCTATACAATTGTTCTTCTTCAAAATGGTGCTATTACAGGTGCTATTACAGCTGGTGATTGCGGTATTTTGTCTTTGTGTTATCTGAGATCACTTTCTTTTCATGTCAGTTGCAATGTGTTACGATGGGTATAGAAAATATTTTAATAAGAATAATATTTTATAGGCAGCTTTGGGGATGGAAGAACAGTGCTGGCTTTTTGTTCATTGTAATGTCAGTTCTCTTGAATTCCTGACTGGCCAATTATTCCAACTCTGCTGGAAAGCAGAGCAGGTGTTAGGGTAAAACTTGAGAAGTTATGTCTCCATCTGTCTGTAGTTCTCCATGGTGCCCTGAGGCTATACTGTCCCTTCATAGCTGTTCCTTGCTTCCACAGTGGGGACCAATAAATGAATAAAACTTAGAGCATAAATAAGAGCACAAGAAAGTTGAAAATGTGCTCTTCATAGCTGCTATAGATTCAGGTAGTTTCTCCAAAAACAGTAAATATAGCTATTCCTATGTATAGAATTCCTGGTATTATCCATTTGTCTCCTTGTCTTCTCAGTCATATGTGCATTCTTATGTTGGAGAAAAAAAACCCAAACAACAAAACAACGATGCTCCCCAGGCCCCAAAAACTAAACCTCATAAACTCTAAAATTCTAAGTGTATTTCTTTTCAGAGAATAACTTTTTTTGGTGGCAAGTCTGATAAAAGCTTATCAAATTCCCTTTCACTTCAAAGTTTGGAAGAGGGATAGCCCTCTTCTCTATTCTTACTTTAAAGACATGGATCAGGCTCTTCCTGCCCCTTATATGGAAGCTTCTTCAGTATCTAGAATAATATAATCATGGAATAGTTTAGGTTGAAATGACCACTAAGATAATTGAGCTCAGTTTGTTAACGAAATTGCAGTATGGCCATTCTGGAGACTCTTGGCAGTCACAATTCCACTACCAGAGATTTCAGCTGCTAGGACCAAAGCCCCTTTGCAGGGGGCAGCTCAAGTGAGCCAAAGGGTCCCTGCTTGATTCCCTATACCCCCCATGCTCACATGGTCAGACAAGGTTTTCTTACTGGTTTGACACCAGATTTCCCTTTGAAGAATCCTGGATATCTCATTCTATAAAGCAATTTATTCAGGGTGCAGTAAAACAAAAACAGCTCGACCTGGTTCCTCCAAGGAGGGACACCCAACAAAGGAACCCCTGGGTTTTTATACCCTCACAGTCCAAGCAAGCTCAAGTCTTCCTCTTTTTCCTGAGTCTTCAGCTCCTGCCATGTCTTCACCTGTCCAATCTCTGGCCAGTGACACTGTCTTCATATCCTTTTAATGGAAAGGGCTGGTGACTCATGTCCTCTTGTCTCAGAGTTGCACTCAGTGGCTGCTGCAGCTTGCAGACCAAGCTACCTGCACCAGATGTATTCCTCAAAAAATCCTTACTGGAATGCTGCCAAGTCGGTCACTGAATCTTGTCCCTAAGTGCCATATTTGCACGTCTTTTAAATATCTCCAGAGATGGTGACTCAACTCTAATAAATCTGTGAAATAGGTTTTCTTCCACTGATTTCACACCTGTGTGCCTTTCATATCTTAATTGCATTAGGTCAGAAGCTAAATATTTATTTTGCCTAATCTCTGGCTTTGAGTAAGCTTAAATCTAGGGACAATTAGATGTGGATTATGCCTCCACAGTACATCAAAGAAAGTAAATTTTTATTAAAGGTTTTCCTTGTACTTCATGGAATTGTTACTCCAGGGAACAAACTTTCTGTTCCCTTAGTCATTCTGTGACCCTGTGAATCTGAACTAGCTAGGAAAAAGAAATTTTTAGCACAGATTAGGCTGGGTTACAGCACTGTCCCTGCATGATGAAAGAATTTCTTGTGGAACACATGCATGTTTATGAGGGGCAGAGCACTGACCTTGCTGGGTTAAGGTAGAGGTCACCATAAATTAAATCACTGAATTTAGCTGTATTTTTTTTTCACTCTGAGCCTAATCTTCACCACAGTTTTTATTTTTGGATAGTACAGGAAGTCCTTTTGGAAATGACAGTGTGCAATGTATACATACAGAGTAATGTTCCTGAAATGGGTTTCTGTCCGAACAGTCAAGTCTGCTTCTTAACTGCTTGGGACTTAGATACTATATGCAACTGAATAAAGAGGAACTCTTTTGCAAGTCATCCCCTTCCTACCACGGACACCTCGCCTCCCCTTTCCAGACAAGGGTAATTTCTGGTGGTCACAGGTTATTGGAGATAAGAAGAGGATTAAAGGCCATGGACGTCTCAACCAGGAAAGTCAGGGACATCCCAGGCACCAGAGTAAAGTGACCACTGAGATCCGGCTCAAACCTGCAATAAATCTGCTGAAGAAGCTAGGATTTTCTCACAAAGACAATGCTGGCAGAAGAATTCTGTGTGAACACTTTTTATTTATACTGTCTGAACTAATGATTTTGGTTTTCCTCAGAAGGTGAATTTTCCTAAATAATTTTTTTAACAGAATCTGGCTGAAGTGGAAATCCTTCTGCACCTGGCGGGAGGTAGCCTGTGATGGGTAATTTATCTGTCTTCATCTCAAAGCCCTGGCTGACCTGTCATGCTAACATGATCCCAACTGATAGACAAGAACCAGAAACTCAGAGTTTGTACTAACTTTTTACTGTATGCACCTTCAGGTTTAGTTTTGCCAATGATTCAGACCGAAGACTTGCTAAAGCATGTATAGGCTCCCATGCAGCCTGTGTACATTTTCCATAGAAACCGGTACTATACAGCAGTGAAATGTTTCCACCTCATATCTTGGACACAGGCTTCTGGATTTGGGCTCTGGGAAACCTGAGTGCCCTTGTTTAGATACAGCCAGTGCCACCAGCAACATCTCCTGCCTGAGCAAAGATGGACAGTGGGATGCAGATATGGTCTGCACTTCATGCTTTGACCACAAAGCTCTTCTTTGGAAGAGCAAGATAAATCCCTTCTCTGTTATTCAGGATTTTGGGGAGAAGGGCAGATAACTTATTTCTGCAATATAAAACCTGTGGGATACCTTTCTTCTACAACAAAGTTGAAAAACGCACAAACCAGGATTTTTCCAGAGATTATATGTGTGATGCAATTACCTAGGACAAAAGAAGAAATCTGGTGTGTTAGAATATGTAATACATAATGGATATTTCCAAGACGAATGTTTGTTCCAACCCTAAACTGGGGTTTGCACAAGAAAGGGGACTGCTTTAATTATACTGTTTTGTTCTGTCCACCAAGAGGTTCTCTTGAATTTAAAGAAAAACAGTGGAAGATGATGTTTGTATCCTTAAAAAAAAAAAAAGTTCTCTTCTATACAATTATGTGATAATTTTAATAGTCTGTTAAGTGAAATTCAGGGATTGTTTAGGCATAAGGGAGTTTCAAACTACAAAACTCAATCTGTGCAAACCAGACCATAGAGAAATGCAGTGTTATTTACTCATGGCTTAGGGAAATGAGCACTTTAAAATCTTAAAAAAAGAAGCCTGTATACTTAAGAAATATAAGTTCAACAGAAAATAAAAGCCTCAACCAAACAAAGCATAATTTGACCATCCAACTTTACAGTAAAGGAAGCCTATAAAAATTAATTGGTGAGCTATTGGTTCAGGGAAAAAATAAAATACATGGTGGAAGAAAGACTGATTTGGTGACATCTTTTGAAAGGAAATAGAAAAATCCTGTCGTGTGAAGAGGCTTCAAAATGAAAACAGTACCTTCAGTCTTTCAGGATCACCTTCACATCCTGGAAAGCCCCTGAGTTTGCCTTGGAGAAGATGGCAATTAAGACGTGAGTTAGTTGCATGGTTTTGTCCATGGTGATCTTTCTTCTTGCTAGCAGTGACGGAAATATGCTAAGATTTTTGCTTCTTTTAAAGGCTGGGGGGTTACTGCTGCTGCAGCAGACCAAACCCAAACTTGTGTTCTATGGGACGTACAGCTGCAGAGCAGTCAAGGTCCTCCCAAGGACCAGTGCAGAAGTGTGCCCAAGGCAGAAGTGTGAAAACCAAGTTACTCTGCTGCCCTGATATGTAAACACTTGGTGTGTATGGTGAGAACTTGCTTGATTTTACCAGGAGCTAGGCAGGGCTAAAACTGAAGCTAAAATATTTGTTTAATAACTCAAAAAGGCAAACAAAATTTGGTCAGTCTGGAATGGACAATGGTGGGAGAATATGCTAGAAACAACAGCTTTTGGTACTGTAGCAAATCTGGAGGAAATAAAGAAAAGATAAATAGGAATATGCTGTTGGGAAGAACTTGGAGGAAGACCAAATATGGAAGTATGGTATAAATATAAGTCTGAACTCAAAAAAATAGGGAATAAATTTTAAAACTATACATGGGGAAAAAGTGTAAAAAATGGATCCTTATTCAGCAGGAGAGTAGATGCCAACAGACAGCAGCAATGCTGGCTTGCGTATCTTGGCTCATCAGAATGCTGAAGGGTCATCCTGCTCCACAGACACGCTGTCCAGAGTTGCAGAGGGAAATAGATTTGTGTTTCCATACTAACAGAACTGAGATTGAGTAGTGCTCAGGTATGTGATTCATTAGACTTAAGAGCTGTAATTAATAGCTTTATAGTCAAGCATAATAGTCTGCATTATTATATAATTGTTATATTGCCAAGATAATTTATTCCTTTACTTTCTCTACCAATTTCCTAATGGTTTTCTCATTAGTCAATAAACATCTTAATCAGCTGGCCTCTGATTCAGCTGTGGGAGTGTGGTGCTGTGGCTGCAAAGTGGTGTTGGAAAGGATGTTGTCTTTCAAGGGCTAAATGTGTATCACTCTGGAAGATCGTGTCTCACAGAGCAATCATCATTTGATGAGGTCTGTTTTCTCTGTGGTACCCCCCACTTGTCTTCCACGATCAGGGACAAGTATAACCTAATATATACAAGCAGAGTAAGACCAAGCCTTCATCTTACCATGTTAAAAATTAGTCCTGCTCTAAAAATAAAGATTTTTTTTTGCCGTAAGCGAACTTCAGCTAATGACGCATTTGGGAGTGAATGTTAGCTGTCACGCAAGGCAACACACAAACAAAACCCCAGTTGTTTCTTGTTCCTCAGGCAACATTTTGCAACATTTTATTCAAGATCAGATGCTACTTTTTCCTAGAGACTCTTGTATCAACTACTTTAAGGGTGATTATCCCACAGACTTCCATAACAGTGGTTAGCATGGGAGACTCGGTGGAAGTGGCTTTTCTGACTTCATTTGGCTTTTTCTCTTTTGTGTTAATCAGAAGATAATCTGTTATGTTTTTTACATACTTACACCTCACAGTCTCAATTATGCTGCTTCTGTGTTAGAATCATTCCACAAATAAAAAAAAAAGTGTTATTATCTCTGTTAAATGCTTCAGTCAAGTTTTTTTTCTTCTGCTTTTAAAGACAATTTTTTCTTTTACAAAACAGGATTAATTTCAAATACTTTAAAAACATATGTAGTCTTTTAAAGACCTTAATATACTCTTAAATAGTTACAATTTGTAAGAGATTTATAGAGAGAACAAAAGATGCTACAATGACAGGGAAGAGAGAATAATGAGAATTACTTGTACAAGAAGTGCAGCTGTATTTAATATAGGCTAGCTGTCCATAATTTCCTTTCTAATAGATGCCCTTTGGATTATGGTGTTAGGATACCTAACTTGCTGTGTGAAGAATCTTCTTTTACTATTACTTACAATGAAATGAATAAGTAAATGCTCATGTTGATTTGAGGGCATGCTTTTGCCTTACTTTTGGGTACTTTTAATGACTTGCATGCGGTTAGGAAAGAAAAGCATGACTGGCCAAAAAAAAGAAAACAACAAACCAACCAAAAACCCACATCATTAGCACTAGCATTCTCAGGTAAGCACATATAAATTCAGACTTATATTCTGCTCTAGCCTCTGCTGTTTGGAGTTTTTAGATAGCTTGGTTTCTCATAGGCTATAATCCAGCCACATGTCATCGCAAAGTTTTACAGCCAAACTTTGTGCCAATCCTCTGATGAAAGTTCATGCCATGCTGACAGAAGCATCTCACTGGGAAAGGACTAAGTTAAGGTAGCAACAGAGAAAGAAAAGTTTATACTTTAAGTTTATGCATTTCTTTTATAGGAGAGGGAGTGAAAATATCTAAACTGAGAGTCACAATCATTAAACAGCCAATAGCAAAATAAGCAGCTGGCACAAAAATTGAAGCATGAATATGTGTGCACATACATATATATTGATTCAAAGTGTCATGGTAGTTAATTAGAAGCTTTGTGACTTCATTTACTAACTATAGATCAGTTAAGAAGTAGTGGCTGGTGGAGAATGCTAGCCACTTAATCATATGCACAGTAAGAAGATATAAAGGGTCTTTTCACATTTGTTGTCACAACGCTCTGTAAAATTTTGGACGTCTTTTCGCTATTTCAAGGTCAAAAAGGAAGGATTTTGTAAAGCAGTAGAAAAAGATTGCCCACATAAAAATCTTTTAAAGTTATCCTTCAATGATATGTCTATTTTTCATTCAGCTGTAGAGGTAATAAAAAACTGGACTCTTGTAACAAGAACTGCTCTAAATGAATGATATTATTACATAGTATGCACTTGATCTCCTATGATTTTTAAAATTCTTAATGGAAATTTTGATAATGAAAGGAGAAGACCTCAGAGAGCTCTTTGCTTCTACTACAATGACAAAAATATAAAAATTATGTACAGATTTTCTTTTTATTTCTGTTTAATTACTAAATTGTATATGATGATTGTTTTTTGTCACAGCAGAAGCAAATAATATCTTTGCCCTTTAATCCAAATGGTTGTCCAGAAGGAAGTAAACGTGACCCTCAAGTACTGTATTTGGAACTCTTGTTTCATACTTTTTCTTAGCTAAGATACATACACCATAAAATTCAAAGCTTGGTGTGTCTTACAATTAATGAAATCTACCTCTGCATGACCTAGCTCTGATCTGCTATCAGCCTTAGGCAGCTTCTCTGTTTGTAGCTTTTTAAATATGTAAAGAAACGTAACTGGTTTCTCTCTGTGAATCTGTATGTCTGAAAAAACCTTCAATAGGCTACTTTTATCCTTGGATATATTCATTTTAGGACAGTCTTGCTGCATAACAGTATCTGTACCAGAAAGCTCAAACTAACCTAAATGGGAGATGAGAGGCAGATGTTGGATAGTTGACTGGGACAGCAGCAGAGCTGCATCAATCAGACCAAATCCGAGGCTAATTTGTAGGCTGAACAAGTTGTCTGTGCTGACTTAGCTTAGCTAAGATTAATATACTGCTTCATATCCCCAGGATAGATAATCTCACCTTTCCTCTCATTTCTCATCTATCTTCTTGGTCCTTTGGAGCTTTGTTTTATTTTCTTTTTCTTTCTTTTTTTTTTTTTTTCCCCATTATTGGTAGAGCTGTTATAACCCACTCTTTTTCCACTTTTAATTCAAGGGAGGCTGACTTTCACCTCTGTCTGGGGGCTTCATCGTATCTGATACAGCTCTTGAGACCTCCTGCTGGGGAAGCAATCACCACAGCAAATCAGGAGAAGATTCAGACTCTGCTGCTCTTCAGAAAACAGCTGAAATGTACTGATCACTCCTTCCTCTCATCTCTCACTGTGCGCTCAGATTGAGAGAGTCCTTTGTATTCCTCTTTTCAAATCCCTGTATAGGACTGGTGCTGAAATCACCAAAGCTTAGCTACTTCAGGCTAGTTAGCCTTTTGTCTGCAGTTATATGAAGGGAAAGAGGAATGTTTCAATGACTTTTTGCTGAATCATACCAGTTAGTTGGAAGGACTTGTATGATCCAGACTGGATTTAGGGTGGGGGGAGCTCAAGGTAATTGCGTGGGGAGATATGAAATGCAGAACAGGAGGAGGGAGCTGCTCTGGGTTGTAAATGTCAGAAGCACTAAGGCCCAGGTCTGCCAAGTTCAGAGATGAGGCATAAGCATGAATCTTTCCTAATTCAGCAAAGTACCTGGATTTGTCTCTTTCCTCTCACTGAATGAATATGAATTTACTGCTAGAGAATGGATCCATGTCTAAATCTACTGTTCTATCACCAGGGCAGTAAGGGTAAGCAGGGACCTCAAATTCCTACATTAACTGTGATGGCCATAACTATCCCATGGAACACTGGCTCCTGAGTCCTTTATCCTCATCCTTTGAGACAGCAAAGATGTCATCTTTACGAAGATGTAATCTTTGAAGATGACATGTCATCTTCATCTTTACAAAGATGAAATTAATAAAGTAATTTATCCAGTAAGAACACTTAACAATACCTTTTAGGCTAGTCAGATACTGCTATATGACTTACAGTCAGCTCCACAAAATTCATACTGATTTCAATGAGAGAATGATTGGTAGAGTAGGATTTGTTTTAAAGTACTAACTAGATAGCTGAAGTCGTTTAAGCAACTTACATAGCAGACACTTACTCTCTTTAGTCAATATCCTACAGGGCTGTTTGTCCCATCCTATGACAGATAATTGAATTTATCTTTCTCTGCAAAAGCCTGATTTCTCTACTAATTTGAAAGGACTCTGGCTGACTAGATCAAACTAATTCATAACTCCTGGAAATTTTCGGCATGGTGCCCTTCATTCCAGTCTTAAAGAAAGCAGCAAGTCCTAAAGTGGCTTTTACACAATACTGAACTCATTGCACCGAGCTCTAATACAGTCGGTGCAGACAGACTTGTTCTCCTCAGGGTTCTCGCCTCGGTGTGATGACAGACCTCTGTCAACAGAAACATACTGGGATGAGGAGAGGAGTTGTTTGTATCTTCGTATCCCAACAACAATCAAAATAATACATTTTGTTGCATTTTCTTTTCCCTTGTTATTACTTACTCAGTCCACTCCCATTGCACAAAAGCAGAAATGTTGAACTTTCCTTGCATAATACTGAATTTGAAGAAAAGCACTGAAAAAGAAGGGGAAAGGACCAATTCCCTCAAAATAATCACCGACTCTTGTTTCTGCTGACAGAGCTGATGGAAAAAATTGCTGTGATATGCAGTCTCAGATGTTTGTTACCCAGCCCAAAGCTGTTGTGAGGCATCATCGATGCCTAGCCTGGCAAGCCCTTCTCCAGCAGATGGCATTCATAGCTTGTTTCTCCTTGACAATGCACCTAAACCACACTGATGGCTGTGCCCAGTCTCTTATTTCTGATCAGTGTGCATGACTGCCTGTTTCAACTCTGCACCAAAAATTTTAACCCAAGCATCAGTATCTTATAAAATAATAAAGGAAAAAATATTCTATAAATAGCTCCTGTTTTGTAAAATTTAGGGGTGTGATTTTTTTCCCTCAAAATAAAAGCCTTGGGATGCTATCACTTTTACTTTCTTTGTATTATGATGCTTGTCAAGTGTTCAGGAAAATAAAAACTGGTCATGAAACTGGTGTGTATGTGTGCATGTCTGCTACTATAAAATAAATTTATTTTGCCCCTTTTTTTCATCTTTCCATTAGCTAGGGATTCCCTGATGAATCTTAATTTATATAACATAGAAAGTCTTAGGAAAATTCATTGCCTTCAAAAAGATGGAGTATTAATCACAATTTAAAAATAATGAAAAAGGTAGTCAGAGATTATGGTACATTTGCTCATTTTACCTTGATAAAGTCCTTTCTGAGCTTCCATCAAGGTCTGCTGTGTTGTATTTCTTTCAACAGGCTCCATGTTGACAGGATGGCACACACAAATCACTATCCTGCAACAGGCAAAGTGAATATTACTGCTTTAGTGGAACTGTACTTTCCTATTTCAAAGAATTTGGAACTTGAAAACAAAGGACCAATCAGGAACAAAAACTTGCAGCTTATATGCAGCTGTGTATTAAATTAGCATTCTAAAGTATTTTGTGTTATTTGTTCCTATTACCTTCTAATGAATATTAATTCAGCTTTCCAATTTTGTGAGGAAAGGAAACACTTATCATAAACATAATTCAGGCACACACATAAGCAAAAGCTCACGTTCTTGTCAGACTCAAAAAAACACCAGAAAGGATAATTTAACCAGAATACCTAGTGTACCAAGTAAATACAGAGTAAAGGAAAAGGTACCCTGATCTTTAATCCGCCTGGAATTTTGCTACACCTTTATTAGTGTGCACTATGTATAATGTTAATTACAAATGTTGTTATATATGGCCTCTCAAAGTGTTACAGTATTTTTGAATACTGGGCAAAAGATGGTCCCAGGTATGCTTGTATAAAGGAAAAATGCAGCTAGATAAAATGCAGTGGTGATGCAGGGCACTTTGGTGCAGGTAACAGCTGATTAGGAAACTCCTAACACAAGATAGTGACTTGCCATTGTCCTGCATTGCTACAAATCTATCCCTCTTTGGTACTGGCTGGGAACTTCTGGCAGCTGCTGGCCATCTATGTGGACTCTGTGAGGTGAATTGTCCTTATTTAAGTTTTTAATGCAGATGTCAGGCTTGAGAAGAACAGCAGATCACCTAACAAGCACCAGCAGTTTTCTGTCAGATGCCTCAAAGAAAGGAGAAGGCTGGGGGAGTTAGAAGGCAGGTTGATGGTCCTATGCTTGAAGCAGCTGGATGTAGATCCTTTATGTGTTGTAACTTCTTGAGATGCCTGGGGACCAGTAATTTTATATTTCTTTGCTTCATTTCCTGACTTACAGCTTGCCCACATTAGTACTTTTTTGCCTGTAAAGGATTCACTGATTTTTTTCTGTTCCAAGGCACTGCAATACTTGTTGTGAGTACCTTATAATGCATAGATGAGAGTTCCAGAGAGAAATTATACATGTGGTTATTATACTTAGAAAAGGCAGAGAAGATCTTTCTACAACATTAGTTTGGCAAACTCAAAACAGGGACCTATGTTCCTGAAAAGATGGGATCAGGTTATTTTACATCAATTTTTGTTTTCCACTTCCCCTTAGTAATAAATATGATTAAAGGGTAATATAATATGTGTGGAGACTGGAGGGAAATTTTCAGTTGTCATCGCATGTCATCAATAGATTTCAGCTAAATAATTCACTATTATTTTTGTCTCTTTCTCCATTTTACAAAAATGCAGAAGTGTACTATGAGATGTATCTGGATATAGTTAAATTCTACACACAGTAGTTTTCTCTGTGTTGTGATCTGTACTCATCTTTAAGGTCTACCCTAATACTAGCAGCCTCTGATAGACATGGTAAGAATCAAAGTCAGTTAACTGCTGAATATTCAGAATTTTGCCATGAAGTTTGATACATGCAATAGCCAACCTTTGCCTATTTTATATGGTTTGCTTTTTCGTTTCCTTTGGTGATAAAGCAGGTAACTACACACTAAAAAACCCCAGCTCAGCTGGAAGGCTGAGAATGACTGTCATGACAAACTGGATGCAAACTAGACTATCAAAATCAAATTACTTAGGAAACCTGGGAGCAGGGTCTCATTAGACCCTTCGTGTCACTACTTCTGAGCTGCCTAAGAAAAGGTTTTGCAAAAAGTTGATTTAGCATGTTCACTGTCTAGGGTGGAAGTAAAGGCATTTAAGTTTGGTGAAAGACTTTCAGAGAGAAGTCAGAGAGAGGATTCTCCTCACGTGCCTTTGTTATTTTATACAAATTTAAAATTTCCTGCAATTGTTTTCTGTTTCTTGTGCTTATGAAATTTATTTGATTTATATGATAATGAAAATGTTTAACTTCAGGAATTTTCTGGCTTTGTGGTATTTAATGTTCCTAAAAGAGATTTGGGGAAGACTGTAAAATGCTTTTTGAGGTCATTATCCTTGGGAGATGTGAAGGAGCAACTGTGTTCCACAGTTCTGCTGTACCCTTGGGGTGAATAACTGGTCTATCTGTGATATCTGTATACTCTTTCAGCTTTGCATCTACCTTTTCTGCTTTTCCTTGCAGTTTTGCCTTACAAAAAGCTTTACAAGACGGAGCCACATTTGCAGTTGTTGCAGTAATTGCAAAGTTCTGTTTGGAATATTCTAGTAATGATTCAAAGCTGGTACCATTTGGAGGGATTTCTTTTCCCTTCTCTGAACAGCTTTTTCAGCATGAGTGAGGTACAGAAAATGCTTTTTGCTATGTCTGCTGTTGGTGCATTTCTGTCTATTGCTTTTCTGTTTTCAGCGGTTCATTTGCAGTCTGTGCTTCTGATTTTTTCCTGGATTCATGTTATCATTAAGTTAACTACAGTCTGTTCCTTATTTTCTCAGAGTCTGATGCTGAGTGGTGTTGAACGCTTCTCAAGAATGCTGTGCCTTATCTGCTTTATTGGCAGGGTGAGGCTTGAGGCTTTTTGGTTGCATGCATTTGTAAGAGTTTTCCCCTCACTGCTTTTGACTGGTCCATTTCTTCCTTTGAAATTTCCACACAGAGTTACACTTTCACCAAATACGGTACTTTCTTATCACTGCAGTGCTTGCTTCAATTTCTGTTTCCAATGTAGATCCATTTATCTCATCTTCCAGTCACTCCTTGAATTCAGTGCTTGCTCATATGTGTCTTCTGTTTTGTCTGATACTACCTGCCTGGCCTCAGGATGGGAATTTGTCCTGTCACAGCTTTTGCTTCCCAAGGTCTCCGAGCTTATCTGATTCTTGTTCTGAGTCTGTTGGTGTCCAGCTGTGCCTGCAGTGGTTTGAGTCATACTGGTTCTGAACATTCTTTGGTTTTTTGCAGTTCCACAAATGTTTACATTTCTCTGCTATGATAGTATCTTGGACTTGTTCTTCTGCTAAAAGGAAAAATCCCCATGTAATCTGTTTACTGTGAATTTTGTGTTGTTACCTGTCCTTGTTTTTAATTCTGAATTTTTAGAAAAATGCTTTTACTTAATTTTAGCTGATCATGGTTTTCATGGTAATTTGCTTTTGACAGATGATCAGATTGGGAAGATATTTCAACTGTGGTTAATACAACCACATATTTTGTTATCTGTTAAATTCTGTGGGTTTTTTTTCTTTAATGAAAAAAGTGTACTTTCAGCTCTACCTTTGGGTATAATACACAAATTAACAGTTTTTTAAGTTTTTCAGTTAGTGATTCCTAACCACTATTAGCCTCATATTATGCTTTAGATAACATACTGGGTGTTAGCACAAGATTTACTTGTCTCAAGAAGCTTGAGGGGTCTGTCATTGCAGTGCCAGAGGTGATTTGAAACTTATTTTTGTCCGTGCTCTGGACACAAAACTGCATAGAATGGCAAAGGTTTAACAGTCTTGTTTGAAACCTTGCATTTGCCTAATGGATCCAGAGCTTTCCATTAGATGAGTGAGTTTTTTCTCCAGGCTGTCATAATGAGAACTCCTATGGTACTATGCTGTTCTGTGTGGGACAGGGCTCATATAGCATTTCCCATTCTTGCATCTGATCCAACTCACATTTCAGGTCACTTGTTGTCCATCTCCCCAACAATTACCATTTTTTTTTTTTTAAATTTATTTTGGAAACCTCCTTTCACAACCAGTAATTATCAGGCTACACATTTGTTTTCAAGCATCACAAATGTTTTCTGTGTCCTGAATTTTTGGAGCTGGCCTATGCAAGGGGTGGTTGAAAGGCACTTGCTTCTTGAAAAAAATGAGTGATACAGGCTGTGAGGCTGGTGGGGGATAGCGAGGCTTGTACCCACTGCCTTGCTGTCTCCAGCTCTGTGTCCCAAGTGAGCCAGGCTGCCTGGTCTTGTGGTGGTCTTGCCTGTTTGGATTCAGTACACTGGTGGGGCAGACAGAGAACTGAATTTCACATTTCACTATCGCTTTGCTCAACATTGTAAGGAGTGGTCCCATTTCTCCACTAATAGTAATGACATGAGTGTACTTGCCATTTACTTAATTTACTTCAGTCCTCCTTCAGAGGACTAGAAAACTAGACTCAGACTTAAAGCACACATGTAGGTTACAGGATTTTTTTTCCTAGGGAAAGACAAGGTTGGGAAGATTCTTGAAGTAAAGTATGTTTTACTGCAGAGATCTAATAATCTGAAATAAGATTTGAAATGAAAATCTTTGTGATGGTGAGTGAAAATGTTTTGTGACAGTAACTCCAAAAAGCTTGTTGTAAACACAGTAATCTTGTAAATAGTTACATTTCTGTTCCTTTTTGTAATATGTTTTATAACCTGATTCATAACATACAGAAAAAAATTAATGAAAGTTAAATGTCCTTAGTTTTCCTGTCATATAATCCTTACTCTTTTTCTAAACAAACAGTAAGAAACCAATTTTAGCCAGGGATGTACAAGTTTCCCTCTATATCAATATAATTTTACTGTGATCTATGGCAATATATTAATTTGAATTTTCATTCACTCTCCTCTTTTTTGGAAATGTTTAGAAACTGATTAAATAATAGGAATAATACTAGGAATAGTAATTATATTTTCTATGATAGATGAATTATCTAAGAATTGTGCATTAGCCATGGAACTTATTGTATTTGAGGTTTAGAAAGGAAAATGAAGACTTACAATTATTAGTTAAATTATTTATATGGTTATAAATAAATAATAAAATATCTACTCATTGGAACAGTGCTGGATAAACGAATTTCAGAAGTAAAATGGATCTATCATAGCCATTTGGATGCTAATAACCAGCTTCAGCTTGCACAGCTGTGCTGAATGACTGCTTGTTTTACCATACATGAGATTTAGGATCTCATCAAATAATTGAAAAATACACTGAACTTCTGTAATTTTTAATTGCTAGTTAACTGCTATTTACACAGCTTTTCTATTGGTGGTGCATATGGGGACAAGGACCCCATACATGTCATAAAATATGTCTGTAAGCCACAGCTCTTCCTGCAATTCCAAATCCACCTATTTGAAATTTTCTCTTCTGCGAAAGTACAAGAGTCCTGTGACTATCTATATGGCAGATGTGCTACTTCAAATAACTATTTCTAAATGTCATCTTAAAACTTAATTGACAAATCTAGATAGAAGGAGTTGAAAAAGATATGGGAGGCTAACCTACAAGCATGATTTTTTTTGCTAAGAATCATGATATGGACTGAAACCTTTAAAAGAAGAAGCTTATCCTGTAGTGTTCTCTGTGGATTATTAGTGGATGTTAATAGATATATTTTTAAAATTACATTAAGCTTTTCTGTGAGTGGGCAGACATTAAATATCTACCAGTGTTACATTCCTGCCTTGGTTTAAACACTAGTGAGAAAAAAATGCTGAGAAGAAAGAAAAAGCTGGGAAAATAGCACCTGCTTAGAAATTTGTGAACCTATGGGCATGCCAAAAGTGAATTTAAGTGCTCAAATTCTTCTTATGACAAAGCAAGACAATATCATTCTAATGTCTAATGTCACTCATTTGCTGCTGGTCTCTCCTTTCCATTTCCTTTCTCTTCCTTTTCTCTTATTTGTGTCTATATTTTTAGTTCAGTCATTTTGGAAATGCACTTTCCTGAGAGCTCACTGATGTTTTACTTCTCCTGTAGTAAGTACTTTCAAG
>VXAX01000089.1:1429759-1446121 GCA_013399835.1 Leptocoma aspasia | reverse complement strand
TTATTATTATTATTATTATTGAAGAAAAAGAAAAGGATTTAGTCTTAAATATTATAACTTGCAGAATGCTGAAAATTTGCTGAAAATGCATTATGATTTATTAATTAATACATATAAATATTTTTTGAAGTAAAGATTCACTAACAGACTTCTGTGCCACTATAACCTGGAATAAATTTTGCAAAGTGACACCAAATTGTTCATAATCAAAGTCATATGAAAAGTGGCCAGGATTCTTGTGAGTAGGGTCAGATGTCAAAGCAAAATATGAAACACTTCACAAATCTGACACTTTTGCTATTACGTCTACAGGAAGTTTCTCCAGAATAACTCCCTGCTTCTTCCAATCCAGAAAGAGTTTTAAAAGGAGAAGGAATGGAGTATCTGCTCTTCCCACAATCATTACCATGAAGACATTTTTTAATATGATTTGCATTAAGATCCAGCAAGGGCTCATTACAAATGAGCCTCTAAACGAGGCTAAACTTGGAGGCAATCACAGATTGAAAACTTTGACTTGTTCTCGAGACTGTGGATGATTTGAGGAGATCCATATGATAAAGAAAAAGGATATCATCCTTTCACCTGTGAATGAAATGAAACACCTCCTCCAGTGCTGATGTCTGCCTACAGAAAAACAGAATCTGTTGGCAAATTAAAGGCAGTTTGGAGATAAGCAAGAAAATGCGAGGAGACAAAGATGACCTATGCCTAATAAAAGTATTATTTGGTTTTGTGGAAATTCAGGTTAAAATGGTAAGTTGAAATTTATTTAGATTGCAAATTGACAAATAAATATTAAAAATACTGATTAATTGAAAAATAATTAATCACTTTGATTTGGATTTAAATGATTTATAAAATAAGTTGCAGCACAAAAGCATGGATTTGTTTCCAGTGCAGCAGAAAAATTACACCTGAGCAAGATAAACAGTTACTTTCCTTCAAGAGGAAGAGATTTAAAAAATGAACACATATAGGTGGAAGATCAGAAATGTAATAGTGACATGGAAAACGGCAAATTATCTGGGCATGTGATTTTTTTCTTGAATCCTAGTAAAAACTTGCATTAATAATGAAATTATATCAAAGGATTCTAAGGGTGGATTAAACCAATTATGAAATAAATAACAAGGATCAAAACCTAAATAATTTTTAATAAGAAAAGTTTTTATTCTGGCAGTTATGTTAATTTCTGTGTTGTGGAAAAGTGTAAGTTGAAGAGACCCTTGGAATAATTCATCCAATGACAAAACAGAAAAAAAGACATGAAGTGGTATGAGAAACAGTTCATCAAGTACTAAAACCTCCCAGCTGACCTGGCAGAAGCCCCATTACTTGATATAAATGCAGCTCAGTTTCACCAAGATCTCAGACCTGAGAAGAAATACTCTCAGACCTTCTGATGTACCACTTTGCCCACACAAGGACTTATATTTTAAAAGTTACTTCATGTATTTGGTCTTGAACTTCTCAGCCAAAAATGAAGTGGCCTTTAATACACAACTTGTTCTGGGTAACGTGTTGCTCAGTGTGAAATTAAGGAGTTCACTTTCCAGCACCTCTCTTCTGTTTCTAAAAGCTGTCACTTGTTACCAAGCATCCCATAACTGTGTTTCCAACAAAGATTACACTGATATTTCTGTTCAGCTACATGTCCTGCAGGGCTGTTCTGCGGTCTTCTGATCAGTAAAAATGTAATAACATTTTCACATAGTCAATATTTAATTCTGTAAATGCAACTGGTAGTTGTAATCTAGGTTATTAACCACACAGTGATTTATGAGGCAGGGCAGACAGTGAAGGGGTGCAGAGCACTAGGAAGGTCCTCTGGTGACAATAAAAAAGTTATAAATTTCATAGCTCTGCCTGAGAAATGTATTTATATCCTGTATTAAGAATAGCTTTTTATAAATTTTAATGATCCATGTTATTAATGGTGCTGTCATCATTACTGCCTGTGCAAGACTGCAGTCTTTTTTTTCCTCTTATACTTTTCCATCAGCTGAAGGTCTTACAGTTTCTAAAAAGCTCTTATTAGCAGTTTGCCAAAAATCTTTAAGAGTTATAAGTCTATCTTTGTTTCATTGGACTGCAAAGACTGCAAGGAATATTTTGCATAAAGTTTTACAGCCGAGGCAAAAGTTGGGCTAATTGGACAGAAAACAATTGCTTCTCTATCATTTTTACAATGCCTAGGTCAATACACAGGAATAAAAGTAGCACCACATCAAAAAGAGGAATTTATAAATGAAAAATGTCCTTAAACAGTGTAGTATACACTGTTGGGTAACTATAAGATAGATGGTTATATAACAAAGATCTGATATAAATATGTGTGGCACCACAGACTCCATTACAGTGAAAGTCAAGGGTAGTATTTACAAAAAAGCTCTCCACATTTTTACTTCATTTACATTACTTTAGAATGCTCTGTCACACTTGGCTGGGTTTGCCAAGGGAAAGTAAAATATGGCACTGCCTGATAGCTGAACAACTTTTACATTTTTCTGACCTTCATACAAGAATTTCAGAGACACAAAAAGAAGTTTGGGAATGGATCAAAGGACACAAAAGGAAAAGAAAGCAGAAGTAGCACCATTTTATTTCCGAGAATTTCCCATTATCCACCTCTAAAAGCAGAAACAGACACCTACAGCAACCTCCTGATTTACTGCTCTCAGGAAAGGAGGCATCTTTTCTAAAACTGTCAGAAATCTCTACAGTAGTCAGAATCCCTCCCACTGTCAGAAGGCAACAATAAAAAGTGGTACACAAACCTCTGATCTGTTGGCAACACAGAGGTGTTCAGTAGGGAAGAAACACAACCTTACATGATTGTACATGTAAGTCACATAGATCCTCTGACTTACAAACATAGGTACTTTTAATCATAAAATCATAAAAATAAACCTGAGCCTTATGGGCTATCACACACTCTGATGCTTTGGTGCTAGCAGCTGTACAGTTCAGGCAGGCATGTTAATGAAGATATGTGAGTTGGAGCAAGATCCTGGGGAATTGTATGCCTGCTGTGGTATTCTATGCCTACTTTTTAATTTTAAAATAGTCACCAAAAAAGGAACAACAAACTCTGTCATTGCAATCTCCAGACAAATGTAAGTACCTGCTATTTTACAGGTATTACTATCAGTTATGATTTTTTCAGGGATGAAAACAAATTTCCAACACTGAGCCACTATTTTCCTAAATTTTTCTTCTTTGAAAAGAGCTTAATTATCCTCCTTTGTTTTCTTTATTTTTATACCCACTCTGTTTCAATTTGATATGGTGAAAGTAATTTTTCCCCTTGTCTTTCGACTACCTATTCCTGGGACAGAAAACATAAATATTGCTATTTGGTAAAGCGAACATTCCACTGAAAATACTGCACTTCACATTTGTAGCTCAACTTGAAATGTTTCTTCACCTCACTACCTACGAATTATAGCTTGAATCCAATCCTTTTACTGTTATACCTCTCTCACCCATTGGCTTCAAGTGTTACATGCTCAGCCTAATACAAGGTAAGCCCTGAACAGAAAATGTAAGTTCCAATCAATATGAATATAGAAGATGAGCATGGACAAATTTGCTTCCATAAAGGAGGAATTCCCATGCCATTCCTAACTGAGGGAAAAAAAAAAACTTCCCTAGTGCTAAAAGAAACTTCAGTCTCCCTGCAGCTTAGTTCTCTTCCTTAAGCAAATTCTGCCAATTACATCATAATATATTCCTTATAAACTCAGAAGGAAATTATTTGAAATACAAATGCATTTTCATTTGCTAAAAACTCCTCCTAATGAAACCACCTACAGAACTAAAATAAAAAAACTCTGAGATATCCAACCTGTCATTATTTTTCTAAAATTATTTTTCTTTTTTTTTTCTTTTTTTTTCATTTTGCAAATAGGACCTGAACAACACTTAATATTTGCCTGAATTTCTGATGGTTCTTTACAGTTGGGATGTTGAAAACTATTTTGGGGAGACTGAATAACTGTGATTGTTAATGACAATGTTTATGTCATGCAGGGTGCCTCACAGCATCTGTCTCTGTAAGATTAAGTACAAGACAGACTATGAATTACTGAGAAAAAAGTCTGTTAGAACACTTTGCTAAATTAAACCTTTCACAAAAAAAGTTTGGCCTAAATCTCCACAAGTAGGAAATTCAGTGGTTCTTAAGTAAAGCTAACAGAATTTGACATAAGTCTGGCTTAGAAAAAAACTGTTTTGTTTTTCATGGTAAGTTGTTTTCAGAACATAACACCGTGTAGTGTAAGAATTCTAAACAGTGCTTTTCTAGTTTATGAATGAGAAAAGCTTTTATTCAAGGTGATTACAGAGTACTCTATGGATTTAACTAGTGGATATTTAGCTTTCCTTTACTAAAAATCCAGTTAACAGCATGATTTCAGAATGTAAATATAGAGTTCCAAGACATCTGCATTAGTGCATTGAGGCTATTATCTTATGGAATAAGCAGGCAAAAGAACAAACATAGATGCAAAGGTAATTTACTACTGCTGCTTATTCTGAAAAAGAATAAAGCAAATCAAGGCAGGAGTAGTGCTTCAGCAAAGAAAATAGGAATGCATCTTTGTGGGAAACAGTTTGCTTCCCCTGAGGTTTGCATTTTAGATAACTTAAAGTACAACAAAAAATGATACTGACTGATAAACATGTGAAAGCTGAGAGTGGAAAAAGCAAAGGGAAAAGCAATTTCTCAGTTGTAGCATCATATGAAGATAGTCTAGAAAGAAAACATCAAACTGGAAAAAAAAAAAACCTTGAATGTCAGGGAATCTCATTCTAATTCTGGAAGCTGTCTTTGAAAGCTTTCAGTAGTGTTTTTAAAAGTATGCCTAGACATACTGTCTCAGGGAGTGGCAGGAGACTTCCTATTCAGCAAAGTAAAGAAGAAGCAAAAAATGTGACCAGCAAAAGCTGGCTTGTTTACTGGGAAGCTGCTGAAAGTGCTCAGTGTGAAGCATCAAGAAGAGTGTGGCATGAGGCCACTTAAGAAAAGGTTTTGTGAGAAATAGGTGAATCCCTGATATTCAAAGCCATAACCTCTTTTTTTTTTGGCCAGCCTGGTTCTCACAAAGTGTGTCAGAGGAGGTTGGTGACACGCTCTGTCATACCAGCCTCTTGGTTACACAGCAGTGGACCCTAAACATGCTGGTCTGCTGTAAACTGTGTTTCTTGGTGATCATTGATCCCTACTCAAACTTGAGATTCAAACATTTCTACAGCCTTGATGCAGAGCTACACCATGGCTAGTAAGCTAAGGACTACATCTAGAGGGGCCTCTGGCATAGGACCCCCCCAGGCTATAAAAAGCTTTTCCTGGGTGTTATTGTAAACACCAGGTTATACACACTGTGTTCCTCAATGAAGATGCTCTTTTTCCGTCTCATATTGGTTACTGAAAGAAGAATTTATGTCTCTTCTACCAATTTCTCAATACTACTGTTCACTTGGTTATTCATTTACTTTTCCCTTCTACTAACAGAGACTGAAACAGTGAGAAATATGACTTACCGTTGTCAAGTTGTTGGTTGTTGTTCCTTGCAAGAGAATGCTGTCTAACAGCTGTCTTAGGGGGATTAGAGCAAAACTATCTATTCAAACAGGGCCCTGAAAGTCTCACTGAAATCTTCCTTTAGCTCCCAACCTTGCAGCCTTCCATGTCCTAATCTGTCCTGCCCTCCTGTATCTTTTAAGCTCATTTCCCTTCAGTCTACTTTTCTTTCTTTTTCTTGTTTTATGCTTCCTACTGCTTCCCTCTCCACTGTAGCTGTCCTAACAGAAACGGAAACAAGGAGTCTGTTCACACTGTCAAATTACTTGTCTGCTGTGATTTTCTGTATGATTCTCTTCCATTTTATCTACTTTTTCATTCCAGGTGACTACTGTTTTTCTGTAAGAAATAGGTCTCTATTTGTTAAGAAAGCATTTACACTATTTAGGGTATTGGCACAACCTAGATCACCTTTTTGAAAGAATCCTACTGTTGCACACACATACGTAGATACATTTTCAAGCCCCAAAGTCCCTTCATTTTTTATGAGAATGAAAATCTGGATTGACTTCCAGAAAACACACAAGAACTAAATGAATAGTGCCAGATCCCACGTTGGCAAGTGAAATAGGACAGCCACAAATCCTCATCCTCCAATCAGAATGATGGAGGACTTTCAAGACAAGAAAGAACTGGACTGAACCAACTCATACACACTGTTATTTTAATGGTTTGTAGTTTTAATAAGTAACTGAAAAGAACACTGAAAACTACAAATATGAGAAAGAACTGTATTAATAAATGACAAAAGATCAGAAAAAGCAAAAAGGCAGCCTGACCACAAAAACCTTGTGATGGCCAGAAGGACCCAGTAGAATCTGTGATGGATCTCCCTTTGACTTTTTTGAGATGCTTACAATATTCCAAGAAACTTAAAATGGGAAAGATTTTAAAACAACTATCAACCACGCGCTCCACCTACTATCATCAACATCTATATCTCTGCTCTTCTTGCTGAAATCCATTAAAGTCCAAATTCTGCAAATATATGCTTCACATTCTGCAAATACTGAGATCTAGTGAAGTCTCAAATGTATTTTCATATAAACTAAATTACTCCTGGTAAAAAGATCAGGACTTGCAGATATAAGTTCTTTACAGCAGAAATCTTAAAACAGCAACCCAGCCCTTGAAAATCTGAATTGATTCAAAGAATAGGACTGTAACTCCTTCAAAGTCCATTCCTACCATTTATGAGTCCTCCTTAATCCTAAGACAAGTTTTTAAAAGAAAATAGAAATTATAAAAATGGGTTTTGTGGGGTATTTTACATCTCTTCTCTAATACCACTCTGCCTAGCTTCCAAGTGCATCTAAGACCCAGGAGGCTTTATCTATTGCTTCTGCTTTGCTGGTCTCTATGCACGTGGCAGCTCTCCTACTGCCTGGGCAGCAGAGTTTGGAGAAAGAATGACCACTGCAGAGCTGTGACAGACAAAACACCATTCTACAGTCACAGACCCAGAAAAATAAGAAAGTAATAGAGCTCACTGACTAGTGCCATTCCATTCATCTTCAACGTTCTGCCACTTTTAACTATTTGTTGTATAGATCGGCATAGCAATCAATCAACCCACTGGCACTGCTGCAGTCTATCATCCAATTGAAAATGTTATAGTTCAAGTGACAGGTGTCCCAGAAATTCCTGAGTTTAAATTTAATGTGAGAGAATGAAAATGTAAAATGTGCTGCTACAAGTGAAAATTTTTTGCTAAATTTGACTTTCTTGCAAATAAAGTAATTTACAAAGGAAATCTATAAGTGAATGATATTTTATTATATTTCAGCATATCTTATTATATTATAGCAAATTTTAAATTATTATTTTACTTACAGAATTTAGCAATTTATAGTATACTTATTTGTCTTAAATTATGTTTTAAAAAATTAAAACTAGTCCATACATGTATCCAAAAATGCCAATGACCTCATTCAAATCAAGTCAGATACTGAAAATACACCTGCATTCCAAGACAGATACGTCTGAATTATCTACTGCTTCTTCACATCTTTTTCTACGGTGAAGACCTCATTTGACTGATTTCACATCAGAATGAACATTTATCTTCTTTATAACCATAAAACAAGAACCTTTTACCTTTATATCATGTGAATGTTCCAGGAAACCGATGTGCAAAAACACGTCTTAAAAACTGAGTTGTGTTTTTCTTGACTAAATTTTCTCTCTTTATGATATAGATATACTGTCTCATCATTGAAAAATACACATGCTGACTTTTTAAAGTCTAATCAACATTGTTTATTTATTATCACTTAGGCAACCTAAAGCCTCACAGAAAAAGCTTTACCTCTGGATGTTTTGGATGAAAAAGGACTGGAGCTTGATTATGCAAATCTGTTTCCAATGCCACAAGGATAAGAACACTCCACAATTCATAACACATTTCTGCAACCCCATTCATCCAAAATGAGGAAGCCACATTTTTTCAGCAAGGTAATAGTGGCTACCTGCTTCTCAGCTGACATGCATTTAGACCCAGACATGTTGCACAATGTGGACAGTGACAGTGAGAAAACACTGAGAAAAAGATTCTAACTTAGCTATTATAAGCGATCAGGTTAGACTCAATCCAACGCATTTAAATGAGTGAAATAAAGTATAAAGGCAAAACCAATCAGTAATGCTGAGTATAAAATTTAAAAAAGTTTGAGACATTTCTGAGAATGGGTTCAGAAGATGTGCTCTTTTGGCTTTGAGGCATACATTTAAAGAAGGAACTCAGACATACTGTCACATCATTTGTTTAAACTTGATATCTTTAGAGCTTTTAGCAAAACATGGAATTTGGTGGGAATATTGCAGGTTTATCTTCTAGTAGTCCTAGAAATGCTCACCCAAAAACTATCTGAGGAAACCTCAGTTTGCATAGATGCAAACAAGCTCATGTCCTTAGCAGCCTATCTCCTCTGAGCATCCTTCAACTCCTCACAACTCCCACATGGGAAGAAGCCTGAGCACATACTGTGCTCACAGAGCAATTATCTACCATTCACTTCAGACTGTGGGAGCAGATTTAGGAGGCAAGCCTATCTTGAAAGTGGGAAACTGGGAAAGTGGGAAAGGGAGTGCCAAAAGCCTGGCAGGTGAACGGAGAAAAAGAACGGAGAAAAAGAAGCATTGGTTTAGGACTCAGACAAGAGCTTCTTCAATGGGTGAGGGCTTGACCTCAGGACGAGGTCCATCTGTAAGCTAGTATTTATCAGTAGCCAGTGTCAAATAAAACTACTTTTTCTAAGAGGTACAATTCTTTGCTTTTACCTTTCTGTTGATGCTGTTGAAAACAGTCATTTTTAACCTCATCTGTGGGAAAACCACTTAAATATATAATCCATGTTTACTGCAAAATAAGACAAACATGGACATGTTACTTTTGTCCATATGAATTAGCTTTTTAATATTTCAAATCTTAAAGGCAGGTATAGAGTCTCCCTGCACTGTCAGCAGAGCAGTTTTTCAACTCTTCCAGTGAGTTGAATTTACATGAACATGAAGCCACATTCTTTGTATAAAGAGCAAAACTATGGAGGATAATCATCTCTGCCATATGAAGAGACTCTGAACTTATCTTAAAGGCAGAACTGATTTTGATAGCTTGGCATCTCATTTTTTCTCTGGAACGGGGTTTCTCCTGTGGAGTAATAACTCATTACCAAGGGAACATAACAGCTTTAGAAAGCCTTGTGCTGGATCAGCTACTACAAGGGAGTTTCTGACTGCAAAAACAGCTCTGCTTCAGAGTAGAAAAGAATCTGAATAAAAGGTAGCTGCAACTTTTTTCTTTGCACTGAGTCTTTTTGTCTTTGCTTGTTTCTGCATCTGTTCTATTACATCAGTTGCAGAAATGCCTCAATGGCAACTCGAATGTGAACAGCAGGACAATCCTTTAAAACTGGCAGAAGGACATCCCATGGGTGACTACTTGAATGCTTTATAATAGCCACAGAAATAATGAAATATTTTTTATTATGGATTATTCGGACCTATAACCAAACCAATAGTACATATGGCCAGATCAAATCTATATAATGGGTTCTGCCTATTAATCAAGAGATAATAAGAATATTCACAATACTTGTGATAACATGCTCTCTTGATAATTATGATATTTTCTCTGTGGTACTAGATAGTACAAAAAAAATTTGGAAATCACTGCCTTCCACGTAATTCCAGATGTGTATAACACTGAGAAAATATTACACAGATCTCCAGTCTTGCAAGTGTAATTCTTTATCTTTCTTCCCAGAACCATAAAAATTATGTAGTTCATCAAAGTATATGAGTGAACAAAGGAGCTCTTCCACATCATTGGTAAACCATATGTCAGAAATAATCTTTATTGATTAGAAACACTGGGATAACAGAGAAAGTCAGAGAAAGGTGTCATTTTAAAGGCATGTTTCAGTGTTGTAAACATCTCTGAAAAACACCAGTTCTTGATGCTCATCCTCATGCCACATTCTTATTTTCATGTGAAGTCTCAGGCAATTATTGTAAGAATTTAAAAAGAATAATTTAAAAACAAGTGTACTAGGTCAGACCAAAGGCAGCAATTATATTTGGTCTCCTATGGGAATGAGAAATGAAGGTCTAAGCATAGCTGAATAGCAACTCCACAGTGGTATTTCCCACAAATACCATTCCAGTTTTGAACAATTTACAGCATAGGCCTTCTGAGGCAGAGATAGTATCTTCATGCTTTACAATATTTTTCAACTGTATTCACCCAGCTGTTCACCTTTTGAATTCTTGTAAATATTTTAGCGCTAGTAGCATTTTTATGGTTGAAGGTCCCTAGACTAGAAACATGTTATGACAATATGGACATTGGCACCATTTGTTTTGAAGAGGTCACAGGCTGTTTTATGCTGACAGACCTTAGATCTTGTATTGGAAGACTAAGCAAATAACCAAACCTTATTTCCCTTCTCCATGGTTTCATAGATGCCCATTATATATCATCACAAAGCTCCTCCTTTTCTCTGAGCTGAAGAGTTCCCCTCAGTTAAGCTGTTCCTTATGCAGAGATATTCCATGCATGTGATCTTGTTCAAAATGAGGATGGGTGACAGAAAGAATCTGACCACAGCATTCAAGACACAGGGCATCTACATGTGTATTTATAAAATGATGCAATCATTTGAGATTTATCTTGTGTTCTCTTTATGGTAATCCCTAATATTTGATTAGAACTCATTGCACTACTGAGCACCGAGCAGACTTTTCAAAGAACTAGGTCTTAAATTCAAGATTTTCCAAAGTGGTAATGGTCATCCTAGAGCTGGGAATCACATTGTATGTAACATTAGGACTTTTCACAGTGTCAATTTTTTCTGAAGAGTGAGCAAGAGTGATAACATTATCACAAAACATTCTGTCACACCACTTAAATTATTCCAATAGCTTCTGGAGGATATCCACATCTTTAATTCATTTATATTCTAAGGCATAACTCATCTTCATAAATCTGCACCTGATATCCTTAATGCACTTTGGAACTGCCTTTGGTTTGTAGGAGTGGTGAGGTGAATAGCACTTTAATTTAGTATTCTAGTCAAGGGTAAAAAAAGCGAATACGGGAGGATGAGATTCGGGCCTTTCTCAGAGGAGAGAAGAGTGTGGTGGCATGTGTAATGAGAAGACAGAGTGTCTTCTGAGTATTGACTCAGCTGCTAGCATTACTTATGAAGAACTTACGAACAAGATCTGCTTTTCAAGTAAACAAACCTAGAGAAGAACACACAGAAGAAAAGAAATATGGACAAATACAGTCTGTACATTGAATCTTAGCCTGCGGGGATTTTTGCTAAGAACTGCTAAATCCAAATAAATTCTATGGCACTTGAAAACCATTTCCCTGCATTAGTCACTTTTAAGAAGAGTAATATCTGTAGGAGTGCACCCAGATGGCAAATAAACTAGATTGGTTCTTTGCCAATATTATTGCTCAAATATTCTGAATTTGGGGAAAGTATGTTGCACATTTCATAGACCTTATGTGCCTCATGTACCTGGGGGTTGTGTATGTACTGTCATGTTAAGATACAAGGCAGAAAGCATTTGCCTGTGTTAAAGTAATCATTTAACTTTATTTACCTGCACTCTGCCTACACCACTCAGGACCTTTTCCTGCTATTCTAGCACCCTCTGAACAGTTTAAAACCCCTATTATTTCCAGAAAAATGTCTCAGGTGAAAAATGCAAAAAGATCTCCTCAAAAGATCTCTAAAATAATGCATTTTGGAACTGGCTTTGGAAGATCTTGGAATTTAAGACCTGTCAAAATGACAACAATCACAAAGTAAGCTGAAATGTAAAGATTTATTCCTAGGTTCCCATTTTGCGCTGGATGAGAAGAATTTCTGAAGGGTTAATTGTAAGCATTCAAAAACCTTTACAAAACATTGCTGCAATACATAGCGCACAGTACACAACTCTGTTCAGGTTCATTCATTGCTCAAGAAGTGGAGAGGACTGTGCTACAGATATGATTGTATTTTTCCTGGCCCTAGAATAATTATTGTAGCTGATAATAACTCTTTATTATAATTGCACCTGAGTAATTATCGAGGTCACAGACACATTGAGTGAGGCATTGTATGAACACAGGGAAGCTGCCCCTGTTTTAAACAGCTTACAATTAAATTAAACAAGATGTATGAAAATGACAGGAAGGAATAAAATCCACAAACTGAATAGCATGATTGCAGCAAATGTCAACCCATGACTGCTTTTCTCAGGGTGAATTGGACACTATTAAGCATGGGCATAGCACATGGAAAGAAGAATGGAGCCACCAGAAAAGGAAGGACCACTAGTGACTGAATGACACAAAATAGTTAGAAATAAATTCAGGGCAGGGCAGGGACACACAAATGATAGGTGTAACAGGTTTGCTGTGGCTCTGTCCACACACCTAAGACACTGTAAAGCTGCCCCCTATGAAAATGGCCTAAGAGGAACTGTTCTCATGCTTTCTCATCAGCCTGGCATAGGCACAGTGCCCCACACTCAAAGAGCTCTTACAGCCTCCTTGGGCTACCCCCATACACAAGACACTGTCATGCCTTCCAGCAGGTATAGAAAGGACAGGAAAACAATGAGCAAGGGATGCATGGGTAGCATTCCTGCCACCTGAACCTGCCATATCCTGCCTTCAATAGAGTGTCCACTGCCAGGACCTACTCCCATACCCATCTCCTTTCTCAGAGTCCAGGAGTGCCCCCAAAAAAGGTGCAGTGCCCTTGAGCGCAGACGAGGCCAGGGTAAGTGTTCCGTATTTTTTCAGTTGTGTCTCTGGAAGGTCAGAAAGGTACTAAGCAACCTGAGGCACACTCTTCCAGTAATGCTACTCCACCAAGGTTGTCCTTGAGAAAGTCAGCAAAAAGGGCCCAGCTGGCCCCATCTCCAGCATGCAGTGATGTTTATGGCATGGACAGAGACATTTTTAGTGCGAGTCAAGTGCCAAGTTTGCATCTTGGCCAGGTTCCTGAGAGAAAATTTCCCAGACCAAACTTATGACCTTGAGAAGCAAGCCTATAACAAATCATCAGATTGAATCTAATCCTTCCAGAGTAACGGGATTTGCAGTGTCTGAGACACACCAGCTTCACATGGCAGGATTTTGAATCTTGTGTACCACAAGGATCATTGTGCAACCTAAAAAGCTCCGGTGTTTTTCAGTTTTTATCTGGTTTGTGAATGTTCTTGTGCAGACTGGCTGCTCAGATCACAGATGCAGTCAGGCCAGCATCTAAGCAGGCACTAACACCACCCTGTACGGCAGTAGGTGTGGCAGGTTCAAGTAATGATGCACCAGAAACGTGGATTGGGCCCCAAGCAAGTGAACATTATCTACCTTCATAAACTAAGCAAATTTTAATTGCCTGGCAACATCAGTCATGATGATCAGCTGCTGGAATTAGAGCAGGAACTTCAGTGGTACAAACTATGCCCAAAATCTATACAAAATGGAATGAGCTTAGTTCGGGAGGAGGGGGCCAGTGATGTAGAAGGATTGGCCTTTCCAGCAGCTTTCCACTTCTCATGGTATGTGGCTGCAGCCTGCTTCTGCTTCAAACAGGTGCATGCACCTTTCCAAGAAACATTGTCCTGGGACCGGTTTGTGGAGCATCGACTTTTATATGTCTTGATTAGCACACAGTCAAGTCTTAGGAAAAATATAACCACAGGTTGCGCTGAGATGTGTATATTTTAAATTATTTATTTTTCACTTAATTTGTAAATCTAAACACAACACTTGGCTTTTTTCCCCAGTAAAAAAAACAAACAATGCTTATTTTTTTTACACCAGACAAAAAATATTGTTCTGAAATGTAAAAATAGTTCTTGTTTGACAATAGTTAAACATGAAATTGATATTATTTTTCCATATCCTCAATAGAAGATTAATGCCGTATAATAATAATATAAAAATAATAATATCATCTCAGTCTTCAGATGTCTTTCTATAGTTTTAAACAAGAAATTCTTTTTCTCACTCGAGATAACATATATGGCTTCTTTGTGAATTGGGGACTTTGTTTAGTTGGGTTTTTTCATTGAGATGTTTAGCTTTAAGTGGTACTGAGTTTAGCATGACATATTCAACAAACATTTATTGGTTTTGTGAAAACTGCAATTCTTGGCATATTTTCTTCAATTAGTTCAACCATAAACACATGTTATGTGGGTGTGCAGTTATTTGGTTCATTTGTAAACATAGGTAATAAAATGTCTGTATTGCAATACCTCTCTGTGCAGAGTATTCATGTTATTTCTTTCACTGGAACTTGCTCATTAATCATGGTGACAGCTGATACTTTTTTCACTGACATGAGATATACAATTGTTAGAAAATTTGTTAGAAAGCTTAATATTGTCATTTATGATATCTGAAAAATAGAGAGAATCTCATGGGACAAATATTGATATCAGTGGTAAATGTCTTTTGTCTCACAAGTAGTGACCTCCTTAAAAGTTGCTAAGGTGTTAAATGGGAAGATCACAGACTTTTAAATGCATAATGCATGTATACTCAAGAAATTATTCACACATAAACTCAAAATTGTTTAACCAATATTAGATATCCTAAAGGGTGGGAAGGAGCAAAATTTCTATTTGTAATAGGATGACATATGCATACAGACATGTAATAATTAATTTAATCAAATATGCTATGCCTTAAGAAAAAATAATTAGAATTAAAGTAGCGACTGACATCTGAAGAAAGGGGTGAGGCTGTAAATTGTGAACTGGTAAGGACACACCACCCTTGTGAAACAGGAGTAAAAACCGTATCTGAAAACAGATAAAAATTCAGAGGTCCCCAGTTGGAGAGAAGGAAACAACCATAAAGGATAAACTCTCAGATCAACTGAGTTTAGATTTCACTTTGGCAGGACCCTCTATATTAAATGTGTTGTATAATAGTGCTACAAGAAGAAGAATGATAAAACATTTGGAGCTGGTAATGTCCTCCAGTGACCTGAGGTGGATGAATACCCAGAAGAGCTTATGAAGAAAAACTCAATGACCCTAAGAAAACAAAAGTAAACTGTCAAAGGAAGGCTACGGGTCAAATTTGAAAAAGTCCTGATTTTTATATGAGAAGTTGAGAAAGAAAACCAAAAGTAGCCTCTTTTCTATTTCAGTCAACCTCCTGTCACAGATAAACTTGGCCACTCTAGAAAGACTTCAGCCTTCCCAGGCTCCTTTTCTGCTAGTGTGACTATGCATTTGGGATCAGAATCAATTTCTTTGGACATTTATCACTAAATTCAAACTGTTAACAACTCTCCAGCTTGTATTTTTTTTTATTTTGGTTGTATCTTGAGGTTTTGCTCTATGAGGACTATCAGGAATGCCTGGGAAATTTAGTACCAGCTCACACTATACTTTCCATCTACAAAAGTGTTACCAGGAAGTTTCTGTTGGAGAAAAGATTGTTCTAATGCATCATGACCACAGGAGAGAAAGTGCCTGATAGAGGAGTCAAGAACCCCATAAAATGCATACTCAGAAAACCCAGAAATTATGAGAGTATGAGTTTTAGTGATCTGGCAAGGGAACTGATTAATTGTTATCAATTTCCTTTAGTTAAGACAATAGAAAGTCCCTTTGTGGATACCCCCTTTCATTTTTTTCTTTTTATTTTTGCAAAGAAGATTCATGGGTGTAGAGAGAACTTTGGAAGGAGACTAAGGAGACGCACATTTCCTGTCAGTGAAACATATTATCTTACTGATGTTGCAAAAAGACTCAGAGTAGAGTTTTGTCCTTGAATATATATGCCAGTGCTGTTTACTTTAATGGGAGGTATGTGCCATATTCCAGTGATCAACCTTGGCACTTGCAGAGAACTCCAGCTAGGAAACCAAATGCTTATTTCATAGACATGCTGCACTTGCTGTTGTTGGAGAGATGTAGACACCAGCAGACCACACACACTCTTTCCATTTTGCTTATTTTAGAAGTATAACTGGTTTAGGACATGCTTGAAGAAAACTCACCTCCTTTATTAAACTCTCTGAGCACCAGCTCTTACACCAAAAACTCTGTGAATATCCCATAATATTTTTTTCTTTCAGAATGGTAGACTGACTTTCAGAACACACCCTTAGATTCCTAGCACAAAATTCGGATGCACCATGTTCTTCAAACATGAAATTACAGGGAGAAGAATCAAATGGAAAGCTTATGAAAGTCTCTGAAATTAGTTCTGGATTAATCTTGGGGATTTTTTTTTTTTTTTTTTT
>VXAX01000089.1:1412903-1429736 GCA_013399835.1 Leptocoma aspasia | reverse complement strand
TTTTTTTTTTTTTTGTGAAAGCCCAAGGTCTCACCCTAGACTATTTATTTTGTCATTACAATTCTGGGTGCATTCATCCCTCTTGATTTCATATTGGTTTAAAACACCTAAAATCAAATTTTTTTTTTTTGGTTTTATCAAATTTCACAGTCCATCAAGTTAATATATTAATTTGTCATAGGACGTAGAACATGTATAGTCAGGTGGGAAGAGCCTGGGGAGTAGGTACAACCAATTCATTTTTGAAGGAGAAAGGCTTCATTACCTGGAGATAGCATAGCAGGTATTTTGCAAGTGGAGGCATACTATTACTTAAATCCTCAAATACTTTTGTCTATTGTCTTCGAAAGTAGAACATGCATTAGCCCATATTAATTCAACCTCACTGTGACCCACAGCAACATATCACTGTCCTTAATCTTTATAAATGGCTTTTGCACTCTACACCATCAAAAAACTTTCTTTTGGCTGATCAATACAAAGTGTATTTGAAAAGAGCATTATCTGCCTTTGAAAAAGCCTTCTGCACAATCAATGGTCTTCAGAAGCAGATGCTGATCAAGCAAGCATAGGCAACATTGTAGAAAGCTAGTAAATATTGATCCCAATTCAGAAAAGGAAATTGCCTTGTAGTTGCAGTGTCTGACTTCACTTAGCTCATAAGTTTACTAAAGGTCTGATTGGCTGATCTGGTAAACGCTGTAGCGCATCATCACTGATCTCCCTGTGCTTGTATGAACAACTTGCTTGTTTTCCCTGGTCACACTGCGAGATAAAACCACAGTCAAAAAGAATTTCAAAAATGCTGATTTTTGTTGTAGAAAAACATGACTAATACTAATTGTTCGCATGATTTCATAGTGGATTAAAGCAAGCAATACAAGAGCTCTGACACTGGTATATTTTATGAATTTGTACTCCTTAACTAAAAAAACCCAAACCATAATATTCAAAATAATGTTTGATCATTTTTATATATCAGAGAACCACTTGAACTCAATTGGTTTGACAAAGCTACAGACAATTAATTTCTTTGTTTCCTAGGATTTTATTGACAACCTGGCATATATGAGAGCAGAAACAGTAGGCCTAGATCCAGCCAGTATTACTCCACCAGTGCAGACAGAAGGAAAGATGCAAGGGAACCTCAGCAGATGATCTAAAGTTCCATGCAATGCATTACAATAAAACTTGAATTATTCTAGATTTATGACGTTGTTTATAACAGAAATCTTGTTTAGTGCTTCCAAATTGCAAGAGTCACATAATTAGCTGTCAGAAAAGTGCACTGATCGTCATTCTGCAAAAGATATTTTAGCTCACAGCACGGTATAAATCACAGGAGGTGACGGTCATATCCTGTGTCACTGAAGTCAATAGGACTTAATTGATATTCAGCAGCCTATCTGAGCATTCGTTCAGATTATTGTAGGAAAGGTTGTCCCTCACGAACAGAGGGCAAAAGTACACTAAATACAGGTCTAAGATGCAGAAGGAAATTGACCAGTAGAGGTGGCACAAATATGTTATCAGCCCAGTCAGCTTGCTTGATCTGGAGTAAGAACCAGCCCCAGATTCTCAGCAGTCAGAGGATGGATCCCTTATCTTTGAGCCAGACAAAATGCTGGGCAATAAATGACAGGACAATATTATGACACCATAAGCATTTTGTGACAAATAGCTATTCTCCATCATGAATCGTTGCTGGAAGGTTGGGATGGGACTGATAAAGTCCATGAACAACACAGATACACTTACTCAAAAATTTACTCAGGAGAATAAGGACGAGAAAGGCAATGGCCATTCTTCCTGTCCAGCCTGAGTCAAGGTAAATTCATTGGCCTTCACTGGCAAATCATCTTTATAAAAAGGCCCAAATGGACTTTTCACAGAACATGTGTCTTCTACTAAACACGAAAAATAAATTTGAAATTTAAAAATTACCTCCTGTATCACAGAAATTTATAATAAAATATTTAACTCTTTATTTTTTTAACAGATTTACAGTCATTAGTTACTAAAAATCTGCAAAGTACTTTCATCTGTACTCAAGGATATCTCACTACATGGATAAAACAAACTTTTAGATTTTAATTAGTTTTAAGAACTTAAGAAAGTCTGAAATAAAATTGAAGACATACTTTGACCCCACAGTTTTGACCTATTTCAGTTGGAAGTAATAATTAATAATAATAATAGTCCTTAGGCTTCAAACCTAGTTCTTGAACAACTTACAGTGAGATTTCCTAGACTGAGAGCCTGATTTTCCACATAAATACAGTAATTAGATATGAAACTGCTTATGTACCATAATGCTGTCATATTGTGGTATTTGGTCTAAATCAGGAGGTAAATCAGGGAGCAATTGTGTGGTTTACAGCCACTATATATTTGGAGGGTGGGAAGAGTAGTTTGGGTTGTCCAGATCATAGCTGAACAATGGATCTGAAATAGGTTTGTTTCTAGTATATATGTGGAGGACGGAATATGACAGAACAATATTTTTCACTGTCAGTTTGTGGGCTGTTAAGAAAAGTGCTTGGTTTGGGTTGACAAGCCATATGTGATAAATGGTGCATAGTTTTGTAGGACAGTATTTTCTCAGCAAGAGGCGAAGGCTTGTCTTATTTTAGAAATGAAATGGAATGACTTTGTTTTTGCAGAATGGTGGTCTGATGCCAAGGACTATGGAAGGAGTCGTAAAAATCCACATATATATATCTACCATAATGATGTCAACCACTTTTTAGCATTATTAGCATTATTTTGCAATAATGCTCAGAATCCTCATTGGACTGAAGACCACACTGTGGTCTACATTTGTTCATGTTCAGCACAAACACATAATGAAATTGGGTTCTTTGCTTACTGGAAAAGACTATTGTTGCATTTTTGCTGCTGACTCAATATATTACAAATACATTACCAGAGAAAGTCCCATATAACTGCTGTTGCCAGCAACACACTAACATACGTGGCTTAATTTATGTCTCCTCTGGCACTGGTACTCATGACTTACACAATACATGTGAAGGAGGCCCATCAGAGGGCTCTTAAACTATTTCAGAATACTAATCAGTCCCTACACACTACAGCTTTTATGCTGTTTACAGTAAGCTACAAAGGCAGAAGGAAGCTGCAAGTGTAAGCCTCAGCCAGGGCAGCAGTCCTTAGTCCTGTATCGTTACCAGCACCCAGCAAATGCAATTCTAAGGTAATTACATCCTTGCTAATCATCAAGTGTATGATGACACAAAGCCCTAAAATAATAGCTGTTAGTGAAAAATAATTCCTATTGCATGGAAACTGCTGCTTCTCTGCAAGACCCCATCTTCCTAACCATTCAAAAACCCCTCAGTGAGCTCAGAGTACTCAGAAGAACTTGCACTGTGCAGGTCAGAGAGCATCTCCACCACATCCCAGCCCCTGGCTGTGCCAGGGTGGAGGCACAGGGCCAAGATGTTGACTTCTCAGTCCGTGGAAACTGAAGAGAGAAAGTAACAGCAAAGGGCACTGCAATATAAGAACAACTGAGAGTGAGACTGCATCAAGTCCATGTATTGGGGTGGTGCTTAAAAGATCAGTCACCAACAATGCAACTCAAATAAAGAGCAGCATGATAGCACGATGAAAACTGTAAGAAAAAAAAAAGCAAAAAAAAAAAAGAGCTAGGTAATTTTGTTATGCAATGTAGTATGCCCATTTTAAGGATAACATCATATCTGCAAGGTCCTAATTAAGAGTTCTGTTTCTTTCTTCCTGGACAAAGTAAAAAAAAATGAAGTTTAGCACAAAAAGTAACTTTTTGCATTAAACTGAGCAATGAAAGTTTGATCCCCTGACATAAAAGACAAAATCCTCTAGGCTTTTGCAGCTTGGTGGAAACTGCCAAATCTGCATTCAACTTGTTTTTCACATTTCCATCATTGTGCAGAATGAAGCCTTGTGGAGCCCAAGGGACATGTGTTTAGCTGCCATTCTGCACCACTTGCAGCATTTTAACTTCAAGCCTCTGGGAAAAAGCCGCATACCTATTACTATGGCTTTGGTGTCTAAATTGTTAGTTGATGTGTCCTGTTTATCAAATCCAAAAAACAGTTTGTGCCTGAAAAATAGACCAGGGCCCTGCAAGCAGAGAAGGGTTTTGGCTGGCTGTTTTTTAAACAAAAGCCTAAAGAAGTGGCAATCAAAAGTAAGTAATCAAGTATCTGTCCCTCTTTCCTGCCTCTGCGTGATTTTACACTGAAATTGACTAATTGCTGACATTCTAATTTTGGCAAGGTACAGTGCTCACCTCTCTGACCTTCTGTATGAAATATGCTTATGAGAGTGAAAAGGAGATGGGCAGACCCATTCTTCTTTCAGTGGAGTTTTTATTTCCATGTTTGGTCAATGCAAAATAAAACCAAAGTAACAAAACCCCAAGCCTAGAATGCCTTTCCACCCTCTCATATAAATCTCATTATACATAATCAAACATTATCAGCATTTTTCAAGTTTGAAGTACATTTTACTTTTCTTCACAGCTATTAACAAGGAATTACATATAAAACATAAAACTGTATTTAATTTTATATGCTTTCACAGACAGGTGTGTTTCTGTAGGCTTGATGAGTGTGTTGATTTTCAATAATATGTATAATCTGCCATCCATTTATTGTATATGTTGTAAAAGAAATAGTAGCTGACTTACAGTGAAAAGACAGTCAATATACTATTTAAATCTAAAGAATAACCTTCATAACTGAAAGGATTAACTTTTTTCAGTTTGTTTTAAAACACTCCTTCTTAAAAAGAAGTCTGTTGTTATGAATGAGCTTATGTTGGCCAGCTCGACTATTATCTGGGGAACAAATGTTTCCTTGTGAACATGTGACAACTTGCAACTTTTATTATTGTATTTCAAATAATGGAAAGTAATAGTAAAATTGCTGCAATAAACTAAAAGAAAATCTTGATAGGCAAGTCTGTTATGCCATATGTATTCCCCTTGCTGCTCCCTTACTGGTGCCAAAAGCATGTCACTCAGGTAATTTGTTTTAGACCCTTAACAAGACTTAGAAGCAATTATTATGAAACACTGACACAACAGATCTCACCAACAATTGAAGTTTGACAGCTTGTGAGAAAAGTCTCATGTTTATGCCATTGGAGAGGTGATCCTAGTGTGACCTCCTTTTTCACTGCTGTGAATGATAAACTATTGCTTTCCAGTGGTTCACTATAGCTGAAGGCCCAGTGTACTGTACTTGTAAAGGAAATTTTCAGTTGGTTCTCTGAATCAAATGAAGCTGGAAACTCCTTTGGTCCCTTTGACTGATCTAGTTTAGGATTTATGATACACTCTAACTGTATAAGGAGCTAAAAACCTAAATATATCCACACCATGCATTTGTAAAGGACTGTAGAACAAACATCAAGAGATATATATCATAGACATGTATGTGTGGGGCTAACACAGATACACGTACTGACTGAAAATAGCTTCATGTTTGCTTTTCTAAGGAAACTGAAACAACTTGCATGTGAGAGAGAGAGAGAAATTGCAATATATTTATTTGCCTTGTTTCGGAGTAGAAGTTGGAGGGATTATTTAATGGTTAATGTTCACTCCAGAGTCTGCAAGCACCAAATCAAGTACTCTTAATGGACATTTCAGAAACAAGTGGAAGATGATGTGGTAGGCAGGTCTACATATTCATGCTACAAGTGTTCCTCAAAAATCATCTGAATCAGTTGGAATTGCTGTAGAGCAGAGGAATAGAAATAATCTTCAGGCCATAAGTTTAGACCTCCCTGCACTCCTGCATTTAGTTTGAATAGCACAAGACAAAACCTGTATTTCTTTCTTTGCTGTTACGTAGCTTTCCTATTTAAAAAAAAAATAAACCTCTCCCCCAAAAAAAACCCCCCAAAAAAAACCAAATCAAAAACACAAAACCCACATATCAACACCATACCCCTCAAAACAAACAAGCAATCCACCACCTTTCTGACAGTTCTATTTCTTTGTGTACTCACATCTTGGGTTCTTTTTTCTAAATAAATAGTTACAATGAACGGCCATATTTTTGTTCTAAATATTAACTGAAGCTAGTTGGAAAGGGCAGAACTTTAACCTGGACACATATAATGAGACCAGCTTAATATATTTATTGTGTAAAAGTTACAGCTGGTAAGTAACGTTAAGAATCCTGTGGTTATAGAACACACAGACTACATTTCACCACATCCTTAAAATGTGCTTAATCCAACATGAGTTAGATTACATCCCAGCTGAGAGGAAACCCAACCAATACATCACTCTTAGGTGAGCTTGGCCTGCACGACACTCAGAGTCAGGACTCTCGGAGGTGGGATGGAATAGGTAAGTGAAGGATTTCAGGTATGTTCCAGAAATCCATTGGTATATTCTGATCTTGCTGTGACACCTGGGCATTCAGTCATGGTTTTAACTCAAAGTGTAATTCTGTGACACTTATCTCTTGGAACAATATGGTTACAGTGTGCTTAATGCAATCACTCTTGTTCACCCTGGAAAACTAAACACACATGCTGACTGTACACCCCACACTCTAACATGAGTCTCACTAAGCTTTGGGCCATCTGCTAACCAGAGAGGCCTGAACTCTTGGAGTTCATTCTGTTTCTCCTTTTGTTTATATTTATATGTATACAAAGTCCTGCTAACTGTGTCAAAGAAGAAAGGGTAAAAGCAAGAGCAAACTCAGCTTGAATAATGGTTGTCTAATAACCTGGGAAGTAACAGTGTACAACTTCTGAATCAGGAAGTTTCCAAATCCTTGACTTTCCAAGACTTTCCAAGAATTGACAGACTAGCAAACTGGTGCAAACTACCGTAATTTTTACCAAAAAAGAATAATTGTACTTTAGTGACAGTCTGGCACATTTCAGTAGCATATTGCAATAATAAAACCAGTGTCAGGAACATGAATACCTTGTATTGCAATTATTTTAGACTTTTAAGACACTAATGCAGTTTTACCAGTGAATTCCTTGTTGGGAATGTAACCTTCTGCTAACCTGGCATCTTGGCACTCTTATTACTACAGTTTAACATCCCAAAGGTCCATAACAGAGATTCTTCTTCAGTCTATCAAAAAAAGCTTCAAACATAGCTGTTGGGATGTCCCCAACAATACTGGCATACAGGTCCATAGCTATGTTGCTAAATGGGACTGAACATGATTCTTTAGGTGCATGTAACTAAAATGTTAAAATATACAAATCCATACAGGCATGATCCCTTCACATTTCTGCTTACACTCCATGATGACTCTCTGATCAGTGTCCCTCCATATATCTGCTCCCCTCCTCCCATTAATATTTATCTTTATTTTATTTATTGCCATTGAAGCTGGCAATCTCAAGGATATGAGGTGTTTAATGTCTTGCTCATTACTGCAAAACAAATGCAGGTTTGTGTGAACCACCGTCATTAGCAGAAACGAGAGCACTCCTAATTGCAAACAATTACTCAACAAGTGTTGCTCTTCCCCAAGAAACCTATTAAATGCTCACAGTGGAGCACCTAATAGCCTTCCGAGACTTCAGTTTCCTATGCAAATGGAAACTGCTATGGAATTCAGTGACTTCGATTCAGTTGTTTTAGATAGGTGGGTAGGACTCATTTAGATGCCTCTAGAAAGAATGCCCACAAATGGCACAACTTGTCAGACTTACCTTCATTCTTATCCCACTTATTCCAAGTGGTTATATGCTTAGTTGGTTGGAGGTGTGTGTGTGTCTTGTTTTCTTTATTTTTGGTTTGGTTGTTTGGTGTTTTTTTGGTTGATTGAGTTTTTAACAACAACAAAAGAAACAAAAATCCCCAGCAATCTATCTTCTAAAGGTCTCTCTCCAGAAGTGATAATATTGACATGTTCTAGCCATGATGGCCTATGGACAGACAAAGCATCTTAGTTTTCCAGGGGCATTAGCAATCATGTTTTTTATCAATAATTGCACCTGAAACAGCTTGGGTTTCTGTGCAATTTACAATTGCCTCCTTGATCCCAGGTATTTCACATCGGGAAAACTGCATAATAGTATCACACCTAAAAACCAAAAAGTGGTGTTTTCTATTTTTGTACCCCCCTAATGATACAAGCCATAAGAGCAGACTTTCACCCTCAAGGTTACAGCAACAGTTGTATTCTTCTTGTGCAGCACCTCAACCAGGTGATGGACACAGCAAAGCTTCTGCCATTTATGAGTTAATGCAGCTGGTGTGTGTGTCTGTGTGTGCATGCACTAATTATAGATCACAGCATGCACTAGGATGCTGAGGAAGTTCAAAGAGAATATTAGATCCTTGACTCCAGCAGATGCACAGCTCTGGGGTATAAGAAAAAATGTGTGAGCAAATCACACAAGCTTCCTGAGCAGCTAGAAACAAACCTGGAACCCTGCAGGCTATTGTTGGATTTGTAAAATTGACAATAGCCTCTGTAACTTGTAATTTAGTCTTGTTTTTCATTATTATTAAGATTATTGTTTCAGTTTACTGAGCTCATGAAAATGTAAGTAGAGAAGAATGCAGGGATTGTCTGCCAGTATTTATGCTATAAAATATTAACCTGTTGACACCTTGCATTAAAATGGATTCATTTTTAGAGAGAGCATAATAGTTCTATCACCTTTAAGTAAGCATTATACACTATTCTGAAGTACCTTGAAACTGCTCCTTCCATTCTGCATTTCTAAACTCAGTTTATACAATATTTAAAATACATTTAACCCTTGTTGTTTGAAGACAACCAGATCAGGCCATAGAGCTGGTGGCTGCGATGTTGCCTTACAGCTGTTCGGGCAGAGCAGGGCAGGACAGTTAAGCTTAGAAACACCCAGTGAAGGGTTCTTTCATTCCTCTAATGCAAACCATAGATTTCAAGGACAAAAGCATTCATTTTGCTGTACCATCCAGTTAATCTTAAAGGATTTCACACAGTCAGTGATGGGAGAGGGTGCTTCATTCCCCAGTAGGGCATCCAATATCAGGCAAAACTGACCTCCTGACTAATAACAAGTCTGCCTTTTATCTTGTTTTCACTATAGGCGGCCCAATAGCTTGGAGAAACATCTTCCAGAAAGACATCCAGTCCTGAACTGAAGACACCATGAGAAGGAAAAGCCACCACTTTACTCCAATAATCTGTTTCAAGGGCTTCTCAGACCTACTGTGAAATTGTGCACTTGATTTCTCAGATGAGACTGCCTTGCCTCAGCCTCCAATCATTGGTTCTAATTAAGTCTCTCTCTACTAGATTAAAGAGCCTTTAGTATCCTACACTATCTCTCCTGACATTACTTTTACAGTGAGATCAAACCACCTCTGACATTCTTAATACAATAAGCAGAATGATCTTTAATGTTCTTGTAGTAACATCTCTCCTCCTGGGCCTCAAATAATTGCTGTGGGTCTTCTCTCCAATTTGGGGCATCCTTTAAGATGAGGATATTAGAACTGATTGCATTGATATACCTATATATTTGTTCACTACTTCCCTGTTAATATATTGAAGGAGCACATTCTTGGGGTTTTGCCTCAGTTTTGCCATTCAAACACTCCACTGTCTGGATCAGTTGCTTCTCAGGATGCAACTGCCCTTACTGCAGCTAAACACTGGGCTCTTTGATATGTGATTCTGTTTGTCACTGCCTCCCACCCCCCATGGATGCATCTTTTTCACTTATCCATCCAGACGTGATTACCTAGACCTAGCACTGGTAAACTCTCCATTAACCCCCACCAGATTTTTTCAGCTGCAGCTCTGTATGCACTTCCAGATCAAAGTCTTGAGGCTAGACCTGGAATCTCTTCTAGATACAGGTCACTCAACAGCGATCTCCCACCGACATTTCTGGACTTTTGAAATCTGTCTTAGGTATATCCATGTTACACACACACCAGGGAGGAGCACTGCCAAAATATGACATGTCGATATAGTATGGCACAGCACCAAGCAAAACCCCCGTTACTGTAGATGTCCTGTTGCTGCAATACTCTCCTGAAGTAGCACACAGAACACTCCTTGTTTTCCCACGTAGCACCTCACTGAAGCTACTTCTCAAGTGGGTATAGCTGCCTATTCTCACAGAATCACAGAAGCTTTAGGGTTTAAAAGGACTTCTGGAGATCATCAGTTCAACCCCGCTTAACAAAGCTAGGTACAGCATACTGACCAGCTTCAGTTTTTTAGAATATCCAAGGATAGGGACTTCCACAACCTCTCTGGACAGTCTGGTCAAGTGAACAATCACCATTACAGTGACTTTTTTTTCTTATTATATTTAAGTAGAATTTTCTGTGTTTCAGTTTGTGCCTATCACCTCCCAGCTTTTAGTGGATATCATTGAGAAGAGTCTGACTCCATTTTCTTTGCTCCTTTCTATCACACATTAGTAAGATTTGCTTCTGAACCTTCCCTTCCCTAACTCAAGTGATCCCATCTCTCTTAGCCTCTCATATGTCAGAGGCTACAATCTCTTCAGCATCTTTGCAACCCTCATTGGCCTTGCTCCTGCATGTCCAAGTCTCCCTTTCACTGGACATCCTAGACTTGGACACAAAATTCCAGATGTGCTCTCAGCATGGCTGAGGAGAAGAATCACCCCCTTGACCTGCAGGTGAAGCTCTAATGCAGGACAGCTACTGCTGGCTGTCTTGACACAAGGGCAAATTTGTGGCTCATATTCTACTCTGTGTCCACCAGGAGCCTTGCAGCCTTTTCTACAAAGCTACTTTCCAGTCAGTCAGACCCCAGCCTGTTCATGGGAGTGCCTGGAGTTTCATTCCTCCCCAGGGGTGGGACTTGGCATTTATTTTCTTTCATTCATGTCTGGAGATTCCCACTGGCCCACTTCAGCAACCTCTCAAGATCCCACTTAATGGCAGTGCAACCACCTGGTGTATCAATCACTTCTCACGTGTAAATCTGCCAAGGGTGCACTCCGTCCCATCATCCTGGTTATTAGTGACTATGTTGAACAGTACTGGCCTTATTAGCAACCCCTGGAATAAAAAGCTAGCGATGAGACTCCAGCTGGCCTTCATGCAAGTGACCCCCCCACCCATCCACCTTTTATCAGCTGTCCTTTTATCTCATTGTTCTGTATCACATTATCAATGAAAAAGTCAGAGATGGCAACACTGGAAGCTTCACAGCCACTGCCTTCTGCCAAGCCAGTCATCTAGTTACAGAAGGCTATCGTATTCATTCATCAAGCATGATTTCCCCTTCCTAAAGCCAGGCTGACTACTCCCAATCACATCTTGTCCTTCTTATGTCCAGAAATACTTTCCAGAATTATTTCTGCATCACATCGCACACAGTCAGCAAGGCTGACTGGTCTGTAGTTCTCTAGAACCTCCTTCTGGCCATTCCTGAAGGTAAGAATGACATTTGCTTTCTTTCAGTTGTCAGGGAGGTCCCCTACAGCCTCTCAGAGATAATCAAAAGCAGCCTCATGATGACATCAGACAGCTCCCTCAGCATTTGTGGAAGTATCCTATTGAGTCACACAGGTTTGTTTATGCCCAGTTTATTTAGTGTACTTAAGCTGATCCTTCACAAAGGGCAAAGTTTTCTTTCTCCAGACTCTCAGGGACCTGGGATTCCTGAAAGCTAATTTTAGCAGTAAAGGAGTGAGGCAAGAATGGTACTCAGTACCTTCATCTTCTCCATGCCCTTGATTACAAAGATCACTGGAAGAAACACCTACAACCCTCATAAGGGCAAGAAGCTTACTGTCTCTTTTTCCTTCTTGATTCACCAACCAACCAAATATGGGGCTTGACTTTAGTAAACCAGACTGCGTAACATGCTAGAAATTATGGCAAAATAGAGAAAAGTATTTGTCATTTTAAATGGCAAGTTTTATTTTACTTCTTCTGATAGTTTGTAATGTTCTTAAAATGTAAGGAAAATGAAAATTGGGAATAGCAGAAAAAAAATAGACTGGAATTAGATAAACAAATTGCAGTATTTGGGATACAATGTTCTGTATTAGAAACCATCCCTAAACTGAGATATAATCAGCAGGGTAGCAGCACAGCTATGCTAACATAAACATTTTATAAACCAAATATACATTAGAAATATAAAATAGGGTTTTGTATTTTCTTTTTTGAACTATTAACACAAGTAGACCCTCACAGGAAAGCATGATGGATTTGAGTCTTAGAAATTAAAGCAATTTTGAGTAACCCATACTGAAAATGCTGAAATCACAAAAGGATCATCAGAACCACCATATTGGTCGGCCAGTTGGAAATAAATATCTTCTCCAACTAAGAGGAGTAGTGGGCACTTGGCAGAAGCTAAGAAAGGCTGGAGAGTTTCTAACACGAATGGACTTGTGTTTCTTGAGTGCATTCATTGTTTCTTACATTCTCTAGTTAAAGAGTCTGTAACATTCTTTTTTTTGTGTAGGTGGTTTAAATCTGCTTTCTGATATCTTCTTTGGGTGCCCAGAAAACTCTGTACTGAAATGCTGAAAGCTGCTCCCTATCCAAGCCTCTCCCAGTTACAATTTTATCAATACTTATCATTATCCATTTCAGCTACCTCCCCTTGAAGCTGAAAGGAAAAGTGTCTCCTAGAGGCAAATTGCTTCATTCCTCTGGCAAAGGAGCAAAGTTGCTCCATTCCCCTTCTCTGCTACAGAGACCAAAAATATGGCAAAACTCAAAAGGAAGATATTCTCATGGACAAGATGCACATCCTGATTTCTAGTCTAAGCAGAATGAAACAAAACATCAAATTTTCAGCCTGGGTTCAGGTGTATTCAACTTTTTCAATTTTGTCTTCTGTCTTTTTGCCCTGATTTATTAATTTTTCAAAAAAATGAGTCCATTTGACTGAATTCCCCACTATCCTGGCAAGCACATACAGCTGCTGGAAGAAGAGCATTGTCTTTTTAAGTCCACCTAAAAGTGTAACGTCTGGCTCTAATTCACTATTCTCCCACGAAGGCCATGGGGAGGATTACATTTCTTTCTTCCCTATTCCCTCTTTCCTAGCTAATGTCTGCTGCTGTCACACACCGCTGATAGCAGCAGAGCGAGATGGGTAAACCAGATCAAAGAGAAATGTCAGCTCCAATTTTTGTCCATTGGATTGCAAAGTAACAAGGAGTTAAACAGTCATGCCATTTTTCAGCATTTACATTTCATAGCTGGTACTTTTTTGCCATACATCTTACATTAAACAGCTTCCTAGTAAGTAAAAAACAAATTTCTTACCCTCCATAGTGTCACTGAGTTCAAAAAGGTCTGAAAAAAGGTAGCACAAGGCTGAATTTGGCTCTGTGCTTCAGAACTGACAACCTGGTGTAGCAGCCTGCAGCAGCAGCATATACAGGAAGAATTTCTTTCCCTCTGTGGATTGCTATTGCAATCCTTGACTCAGCCTTTGCACAGATTTTCTCTGGAAATCAAATGGGAATTTACTGTATGGAACCAATGCAGAATATGCAGCTGCGATTTTCAGGTTAGATAACTGAATATAATCAAAGAAGGGACTTTTTCCTTTCCCTACAGCCAAATCTGAATTCAGCAATGGAAAGGCTGTCCTAGCTGCAAAATACACTGTAAAAAACCAGAATCTATCATCACAGCATTAAAAATGTTACTTGATATTCACACACTGAATAACTTCAAAAGGAAGAGTAAAGAAATAAAAACAATCTCAGCACCTACAGTATTTAATGGCAGTGGTACTCAACCTATGGAATTCATTCTTCAGAGGACTATATAGAGCTTTTATCATGAGTCTGAGTGAGAAATCGTATGACATGCTGGCTCAGTTCTGTTTCTTTTCAGCTATTCTGCAAACTTGTTGGATGATATCTTTCACCATTTCCTTCCATTTACGTATGTATAGTTTCTTTTTTCCTCCTTGTAAAAACATACAACCTACACAATCAATTACTTTGCCCTAAGACACAAATTGCACAGTGCCTTCAGGATTTCCTTAACTGCTTTTGATGAATGCATTCATTCATAATTTTTCATAAAATGGTCGCACACGGTTTTGTGTTTTTGACTTGTGTGCCTCTTGTGATTTTAAATGGCTCTTCGATTGTTAAAGGTCGAGTGCCATTGCTCTAAGGGGCATATTTTCATTGTGGTGCACAAAGACTTATGCACGTCAATCTTTAATCAAGATGAAATTCCCCCTAATGCTTTCTGCTCACAAGCTCAATGCAAAGCAAGAGAAAACGTACAACAGAGTAGAAGTTGGAAGTTCAAAAAAAAAAAATCCATTTTGGTATGTTTTCATCTAGTAAATCATTGATAACTTCATGATTCACCCTGAATTATTTTATTCTCTGATACCAATGTCATTAACATGAGTAGTTCCTAGAGAAAAGCCTGTGTTGCCTTGTCAAAAAAAAGTTTTATCATGAGGCAACTGCTTTTAATAAATAAGATTTGACTGTTCTTTATGGCAGCTTCTGAGGAAAAATTAAAAACTAAATTATGCACATGGGGATCAATTCTAACTTCCAGGAAAAAAAAAAAAAAAGACAGATAAAATTCTGGGATGTAATAAAAACCATGCATTTGAAAGCAGCATTTCTCCCACACAAAACCAATAAAGAAACAGACTCTTGATCCAACTGAGACTGTGGCTATATATGCTAATGCATAGAACATCCCATGGAACTGTCACAGGTAACGTGTGCATGCAAAAGCCCTAATTCATTCTGCAGCAGTCCTGTTGATTCAAACAGACAGACCCGAGAACTCCATCCTTCTTTTAATGCCTTGCCTCATGTCTATATATGGATCAAATTTCTTATTTACCTAGGAAGGGGAAAAAAAATCTACAATGGATTTGCAATCAAGAGGAAAAAAAATTAAATTCCAGTGGTTTTGCTTAGTTTTGAAAACCCAAAGAAACAGAGTATATAGTGATTTGGTTTTTATTTTATTGATTTAATATCTGGTTTTTTTATACAAATGACCACAGCAAACACATTTGTTTTCTAGTGTATGAAAATATGCTAGATTAAAACAAATGGGGCTTTTTGAAAGTATTTATTAAAGAATAGAATACAGGAAGTTTTTGAAAAAAATAGAAAAATAAAAATGTGTTGAAGCACAGGGGGAAATTTATTTGGACTATTCACCTAGGTTTCGGACTGATCAGGTTAGTGAAACTCCATTTTCTGTGAGAGAGATAACAGAACATTTAATGCAAAAGTTTCTGTGGCCTCTTTTAATGTTAAAGTAAGATTCCCCCTTGTTCTGATAGCTAAAAACTGTGTTATTTTTTTTACTTAATTTTTCAACAGGAATATTGGAGAAACTGAAAGCACTACAGACTTGCAGAGATGACTCTTCTAGCTTTGCTTACCTACAGAAAACTAGTTTCTGGCAGTTTTTCTGAGTTCATAATTTTGTTCTGGAATAAAGTTACTAATAACGGTGAGGAGAAATTGACTGGGTTTTTGTTAGTTTTTTTTTTCCTTTTTCCAAGTAGAATGGATTGATATACATTATGAAATTCACTTACTTCAGAGAAAAAAATTACACCTTAAACCATGGCAAATATTATAGTCAGCACAGTGCAAACAATCTTTTTTGTAGACTGAAAATACTTAAGAAAATTACTATAATAGGCCATCATAAGATTATCAGTTTTGTTAAATATGTTTAATTGGGGAAGTCTTCCTTATATAATGTTTCTTAACCTTCTTCCTAAATATTTGATATTGTATCATGCAAGTCAAGTATTGAATTAATTTTCTCCCCTGATGCTTTTGCACTTCTGTGGGAACAAAATGATTTTTTCAAGTGCCTCACACAGCTTCCGTTGGCTTTAGTTCCCTTTAAACGTTGCCAACTCAGGCTGCACAGTTTTGGATCTTCCCTTTTGTACCTGCTATTTTCAGACTTAACCCTAATTTCAGTGTTACAAAACTCAGAGCTATAAATAATCAGTTCATACTTTTAACTGCAGAGGAGCTCTGTTAATCCTTTGAGAGCCACATCTTTACGTGCCCAAACACTTCTTCAATACTTTATTTCCTGTTGTCAAGCTGTGATACCCAACGCACAAAACACGCATGCAAGAACAAGCAATAAATACCAGTTTGCTAAATCTCTCCCCCTCTCCCTCTGGTGAGAAATGCATGTGTCCCGACTGGGTGTACATGTGTTTTCCCATGTGAGAATCCCCTCTCTGACAACAAACAATCCGTGTTTGTCGCTGCCATTGAACTGACTAATCCAGGCAGTATAGAAGGCGACTTATATATCACAAAACAATGGGACTAATTTGAGTGACAATCACTTAAGCTGAGCGGGCTCCTCAGCGGCGTTAAGGCAGCACGGGGTTCCAGACTGAAAGTTCCTCTGCTTTAAAACACAGGAATAGCAATGGTAATACACAAGGGGAAGGAAAAAAAAAAAAAAAAAAAAAAAAAAAAAAAAAAAAAAAAAAAAGAGATAGCGGGATAGACATTTTTCACAGGACCTCCCAGATAAAATACTAGCTGAAATTATAACTATAAACAAAGTCCTCATTAAACGTGCTTTCTCATTCTACATATATTTATATCTGTATGTATACACACACACATATACATCTATACACACACTACTTTTTTTCTTTTTCCTTTTTTTTTTTTATTTTTTTTTATTATTCTCCCTGTATTCACCCTCGATCACTTTTTCCTGGGGAAGAAACTAGTCTGCCACTCCTTTCCGGGGCAGATCCCCCTTTCCCGCACCCCTCCGAAGTGACCCTCGCCGTGCTCCTGCGGCGGGCGGGGGCTCGGCTCGGGCAGAGCCGCGGGGCT